>CAJQZJ010034481.1:531847-546190 GCA_907164525.1 Lophiomys imhausi | reverse complement strand
CACACACACACACACACACACACACACACACACACACACACACACACACACACCCTTCTATCATACTGCCCTCTCCTGCTAGCCACATCCTTTCTGTCCTTCGAGGTCTGCGTTCATTCTAGCCTGCCTTCTATCTAAGTCCCATGTCCCTGCAGCCATCTTATGTCTCTGTGAAGTCCATTTGAATTGCCCTGGGTGCCTCTCATTTCTACTCCTGTGACAACGTTCTACTCCTCTACAGCCTTGTAGCTGCCAGGAAGCTGGCACCACCTCGGACCCGCTGGACACAGGGCTCTGTTTGAATCCCACAGCTCTAAGTCCAGGGCTGGCAGCTTGCTGGGTTGGTATAGGGCCTCAGCTCTCACCAGGTTGAGACGGGAGGTGATTTGCTTCCTACCTCCTCAGGCTTCTTTTCAGGGCCTGTGTCCAACTGCCCTGTGGACCAAAGGTAGCAGATAGAGGTGACCTCAGGCCTGGAGTAGGGGAGCTGGGTGGGACCAAATGCCAGTTCCCTTGTAGCCAGCAAAGACCAGAAACAACAGCTTCATACCTCACTGTGCCACCCTATCAAGGACTACATGCCACACAGCGGGTTCTAGCAGACAGTAAATCTGGAAGCTTAGACAGAACCTCACAAATAGGCCTCCGACCTTGGGGCAATGCCATTCAGCATGCACTCACCCGCCTTCCCAGATTCGGGGCCACCTGTTCAGCAACAGGCCGCTAAACAGAGTGACGGGCAAGGCTGCCTTGCGCATTCACTGCAGGTGACCATGCATCATCCCCCTTATCCCTCCCGCACTGCAGAGAGAAAGACTGCTGCAGCAGCATGAAAGGTGGACTCCAAGTTCCACAGAGACTGGGATTCAGCTAAAGAGGAGGTCATTGTGTGAGATCCAGGTCAAAGCCGCTGTTTGAGGATTCGGGTCCAGGCCTCCACCAGTCACTAATGGCCTCGCACTCCTCGCAGCTCATGCTCAGAGCTTTGACAAGGGCTGCAGCATCATTCTCACCCATCATCCTGCCTTCTCCTCAGAGTCCTTTGTTCAACTGGTCCTGAAAATGACCCCATGAAGTTGGGCGTGCAGGTTCAGTACTGTAACCCTAGCATGCAGGAGCTGAGGCAAGAGGATTTCAAGTCTGAGATAAGTCTGGGCAAGTTATTAAGATTGTGCTTCAAGAAAGTGTTTGCTTTGCATGGTGAGGCCCTATGTTCCATCTCTAGGACCACAAACAGAACACAGTGAAAGGCTCCTCAAGACAGCTGGTGAAGGTCATTATCACCATATGACAGATGGGGAACCTAAAGCCTGACTGGGAAGGAGCCTGACTTGCCCAGTGATCTAGCTAGCAACCTCCATCTGAACCTAACTCCAAAATGGCTGTACTTAAAGCCAACAGCAAACAGGAAAACCCAGGATGGAGAGACAGAAGGCACTGCCCACAGCCAGGTGCTCCTGACAGAACCTTGTTTGGGGCTGTCATCTGCCTGCTTTGGGAATGGGCTTTTGTGACACAATGCTTTTCCTATGGCCTGGCTCACAGTGGGTAGACATGGTAGGGGAGAGGGATATTGGGGATTAAGGGGCAGGGATGAGGATCAGGGACAAGAAAGATGGGCAAAGGGCTCCAAGGATAATTGAGGCTATCTCCCTACTGCCTGCAGGGTTCCTGGCATGACCACTCTTTCCTAATGATAAGGGGAGAAGGCACTATCCATGAACGTATGATCATACCAGATGCCTGGAACACACTGAACATTTTACATGTGTGCACATACACGCACATACATGCAAACACATCCTCCTTGTACATCCCCTGTCTGTATACATATGGACTTGTTAGGGCAGATGTCACAAGGCAAATCAATGGCTGTATGCACATGTGTGTGCATATATAAACATTCCCCATCACATCCCTGACAATCACATGTGTCAAACACAGGTATGCGTACAGGTTGATAGGCAGACATCCACCCGACAGGACCATTACTGTCCTCAGTGCTGGCAGGTACACCTGTCTGGCACACCGCATTCATATGCACTTGAATCAAGAGCAAGGATGTGAACAGCTTTCAGTGTACACAACACATGGTCCCAGACATGGGTCAGGACCCACGTGTACACACACTCATGCACAGTAGTTCCGGGGGTGGCCAGGACAGGGAGATAAGCAAAGAGAGCAAGTGGCAGGCAGCCACCCACAGGACCAGGTGAGGAACCGTCACTGCTGCTGTGTTGAGTAGATGGGACCTGCTCACAGCAGCCATTATAAATCAGGAAGCCACTTGCTGCAGCTGTTTAAATCACCACTGCTGAGCACTCAGGACGAAGGACCAGCAGCTGGGGGCAGAAAAGAGGGAGGATGTTGGCATCTGGTATCCCCCACTCCAGGAGTGCCTCCCCACCTGCACCCAAGCTAGATCCCTTTGCCTTGCTAGCTGCTAGCCCCTCCTTGCTCTAACCTTTTCTCCTCCATTCTTAGCCAAGCCTTGGAGTGCATTCACAGCTTGGGTACTGGCCTCTGAGTCCTAGGCTGACAGCTTCTACCAGTGACTGGTAGTATCCTATGGGCACATGAGAATGGGGGAGGGGAGACAGACAGTCCATTCATCAACAGGAAGACTGTGAGTTGTCACTCGACCAGACACTCAAGCAGGGACCCACAGCCAGTTCCACCCAGGGCAGTTCCCTCCCTTGGCCTACATCACTTCCCTTCTGTAAAGTGAGGATGGGCTCAGGGCCTCCGGGGCTGCTCAAGCAAAGGATCTGCTGCTAGGGAAAAGATCTCGTGGATGCTGATTAATTATGACTATTAATAATACAGCCATCTGCAGCTCATGGTAGAGCACATATGATTAAAATCGGGCCCTGTGCCCCGGCGGCAGAATGAATAGGTCTCTGAATGGGCCACTGGTGTCACCACCAGCCTGAGAGTGGATGCGTGTTGATGGAGCGCTGGGGACGAGCTATTTGTGCTGCTCAGACAGATGAAGAGAGCAGAGACAGCCAGGCAGGCAGACAGACAGCCAGTGAGGACAGTGAACACCAGACAGTCCCTGAGGCCAAGCCTCAGGGAAGGACTCACTGTGTCTGCCCCCAGGGAAAAGCTTGCTAGGCTCTAGCTCTTCTCAGCTTTGCCCTGGTGCCCACAGCCCCAAGTTTTACCCAGACGCCTCAGATGCTGTGGGTGCTAGACTGGGTCAGCACTGCAACAGATGACAGCCACATCATTTTACACCTGTCTGGTGTCCTCCTCTTTGGCCCCCACGCCAGCCGGCTCCAAGCTGCCTCTCCTTAGAGCAAGAGTCTTTCTGACACACCTCCCTCCCCACAGTGGGACGGTGGCTAGAGCCACCATCCCTCTGTCTCAGGCCCTCTGGCCAGGCTGTAAACAAGAATCCACTGTAGGGGCTCTTGTGGATGCCCAGTGGCGGGACCACAAGCTGCTCCTGCTGAGTGCCTGCCACTCCACACATTAAGGAAGTAAATGGTACTGTGGCCTCCAGACCCTACTACCCTGCATACATACGCACCATGATCTGGAGACTTCTACAACACCTCATGTGCTGATGAGAGCCTATCTGATGGATCAAGAAACAGAGGGAAAGGAAGGGTAGAAACCACACTAAGCCATTTGGTTGCAGGGGTATCACCTTCTGGGCCACCGAGACTTGGGTAAGTCAAGGTTAAACATCATTTGTGGGGCCATCTTTTGAGCTATCAGTGTGAGTGGATGGCGAAGTGGTCCGGAGACGAGGGCCGAGGGTTCAGGCTAGGTTTCTGCGTTCACCTTTTGTGTGATCTCAAGCAAGTCCCTTGCCAACCCCAGGCCTTATTTCTTCAGCTGTTAAATGGAGCGAATGGGGCCTGTCCTCCTATTACAGAGATGAAGGCAATGGTGGAGTCAAAGGCTCTGGAAATGACAAAAGGGAAGCTGAGGTCCCCGAACCACAGTTCAAATGCTGGTGAGGCCACTAAAAAACACTATTCAGGGATCTGAAACCAGGGATGCCCTGGAAAGCCTAGGGCACTTGTCCATTTAAAATCACATGGAGGTGAGGAGCCTCGTGGACATGAAGATTGGATGACCCCCACCACACACACACACACACACACACACACACCAGCTCAGTGCCCATGGTCGCACCTCTGTAGCTCTTCCTGGCTGTGTGGGGATCCTTCTAGACTTTGGTTGACAAACTTCCTGGTCACCCACACCTATCAGACCCTGGACTGGTCCCAAGGCTATCCCAGGAGCACCTGCTGAGTTCTACCAGGAGCATCTAGGTTTCTATCACTTGCTCAGCTCTAGAGAGGCAATGGGATCCAGCCCCAAGATCCTGGGTGACTAATGATAGCACAGCTATCCCCAAGCTCCTTTCCCACACCTATGGCAGACACTGCTAACCTGCCCCTGTGTTCTCCTATAGGCTCCAGTGTGGCTTTAGAATTAGCATTCTCCATGGCGCCCTTGGCTATCATTCCTAGACAAAGTGTTTGACATCCCTATTGGTAGAGTGACAATCACACTTCACTGGATAAACCTCAGCCAATGTAGGTGAGGCTTAGTCTTGGTTCTGGCCTGGGAGATACCAGCCAGCAGGTGCAAGCTTGGGACCCCATATGAGATCTTCAGGAGGAAACACACTGCAGGTGTGAAGGCAGGAGATGGTTTTGCTACTGGATCCTTCCAGACTCTTGGCCCAAACTCCGTAGGAACACAGCAGCTTCCCTCTGCTTGGGCCCTGGGCCTGGCGTTCCTCCATGTGTTGTTAGGTGCAGTGATAGGCTACCAAAATCTATCCTTCCAACAGCCCTCTCTAGCCACAGCTCTAAGACAGAACTCCATGAGCCCTCAGAGAAAGGGCAGCCCAAACGGCATCCCAATTGTAATCCTGCATGCTGTTACTGCTCTTACCCTCCTAATGGACGTTCTCAGACTGTTCTACTTGAAGTCAACTCACAAATTTTGTTTAAATACATTCTTAAAAAAAAAAAAAAGCCACAGCACTGCCTTAATATGAGATTAGCTTTACCCGCCATGAATACAAGCTAAAGATGAGGGCAGACTCAACAATGGTGGTGCTCCATCACAGGCTGGAGCTCCCAGCAGCTCAGCTTTGTCAGAACAAAGCAACAGCAAGTAAATGTTTTGGTTGCTGGATGCTGTCCTTGACACAGGCTGAGAGGTGGAGTGGTCTGGGGACAGACAGTACTCCTTGGTCTTTATTAACACAGCAACCAATGATCACAGCAGTCATCTCTGTCTACCTTTAAGGAGCATAAGGTCATCTCAACAAGGTTCACTGGATCTGAGGGGTGGCCACTAACAGCACTCTGTTGACAAGTAAGGAGGCTCAGAGACATGGACTTTCTGACTCGAAGTCCCACAGCAGTGAGTGGCTGAGGGTGGTTATCAAAGCCTCTGAGTCAGCCAAGGCCCCTCATCTCTGCTGCACTGCCGTGTTGGTGCTACCCAATCATGTCACTTAGGCAGAGTGAAGTCACCCTGACCCATGGCCAAACTAACAGCTTTTACACCTGAGGTTAACAACTGTGATTTAAGAGGTTGTTTGTCTTAATTTTCAGGAATCAGCTTCGGAACAGGTAGGAATTCATCAGCCTGGGATGTTTGTCTTTTAGAAAATATTTATAGCATTTCAAGGCAGTCTGGTGACAACTGGATGCAACATCTGCTCTCTTCCCCACTTTCTACCACGGTGCAAACCTGGAGCAGCAAACACACATGCTGCATGAGATACATACAGACAGTCCTCAAAGCCACCACAAGGGTCAGTGAGGTTCACAGCCTCCTCTATGGGTTTGGAAGGAGTCCCAGACCTGGGATTATGGCTCTCAGAGGAGCTTCAACAGTAAAGGAGCCCTCCCACTGAATTTAGATTCTAGCTGAAGTGTAGAATTGGGGAAAGGCAGCTGGAGCTGGCCTAACCTGGTACTCGCTGATCGCTTGTGGAAGTTGATTGACCTCCATAAGGTTCATGGTCACAGCAAGGAGTCAACATCAACAAGGCAAAAGCCTATACAGGGACTTTTGCAATAAGGGCTGTAACGGCCCTCTCTGCTCTATCCTATACTAACCAGCCCCCGTAGACTCTGCCAGACCCAGCCTGATGGCCCTGACTGACTCACAAAATGACCATTCCAGCCCCAAAGTCCTTAGGCTCTTCCACTGCAGTTTGGAGTCACAGGGAGAAACTCCAAGGCTCAGGAAGGGGAGGAACATGTCCAGGATGCTGGCCAGCTCACGACACAGGGAAACTGAGTCTGCTGTAGAAAGTCCCACACCCCAGTGGGCACAACAGAGGCAGCTGTCCGTGTCACAGTCAGAAGTTCCCAGGGGAGAACAGCGAGCAGCAGCGACACCCAGGGCCCAGGGCTAGGAGAAAGTGAACAGTGTTCCATGCCCAAGGCACGTACCTTCTGAGCATGCCAGGTCTTCCCTTCCTGGTGAGGTTTCTAACCCTCTGTACCCAGCCTACAGACCCCACCCACTGGACACAACTTCACCCAGCCCAGGCAACCTACAAGCCTACAAGCCAAGCTTCAGACAGCCATGGTTCCAGATGTGCTGAAACAAAGGCCAGGTCAGTCCCGCCCACCCTGCCCCAGGAAGTTGGCAGAGGGTCCCAGGCAGTGGAGCCTGCTAGTAAAGCCAGTCTCTGCTTGGATGTCAACAGACATGGCAAACCAGAGCATCCACCACAACACGGCCCTTTCGCTGTGCTTTCCTCATCCAGTTTCCCCTTCTCCACAGCTCCTTCTGGGTCAACTGAAGTCTACCGCACAGGGGCCCAGCCCTAGGGAGGACCCCGAAACCAAGCATTCGCCCTTGACTCTGAGGCTGCCCTCAGACAAGCTACTTACCACCCTGTAGACCCTCATATCATGTGCTCACCTGCCCCCCCCACTTCCTTTGCTGGCAGGAGGGCAACATTTGTCACTGGCTCCCATGCTCACCCACTTCCTCTTCCCTGCACGGTTATAACTTGTCCTATTTGCCACCTCCACCCTGTGTGCTTTTGGTCCCTGATCATCATAGTTTAGAAGCCCCTGCCCACTACGCCCCATTCCACAAGTACCTTCAAACACCCAATGAATTCCTGCCCCAGGCCCTTTGCATGTGTCTTTCCCTCTCAAATTCCATGGCCACACTGTGACCGGCTCTACAGTCTCCCAGGAGGTCCTTCCCTGTGGTGTCCTTATCTAAACACATGCCCTTCTGTAACAACACCCAATGCCATTCCTATATCACATACCCCCAAAGCTGATTCCTTAGGTATGTATTCATTCTGTCCTCCATGGTCTCACCCCCATCTCTGCCCAACAGGGGAGGCACACAGTCTGGTTTCTGTGGTCATGTCCAGAGGCTGGCACAAAAATGGTAGCTCAGGGTTTGCTAGAAGAAAAAGTGAGTGAACACCTACAAACTCACCCAACCCCTGGATGGGGATGCTGAGAACTGAGAATAGCCATGACTGCCTGGGCATCTGTGAGGCAGGGGCAGAGCCCAGGCTTCCTGAGGCCCCGCCAGACCAGAGGGGAACTCAGCACCACAGAAAAAAAACAGAACATAGATGGCTTCCACATCTCCTTTGAGACTTGAACGCCACCTCTCTGTCTACCACATCCTGTCCTTGGAGCCAAGCTTGCCTCCCCATGGGCCTGACTAGATCCTGACCACCCTTTCGAAGGAAGACCCCTGCTTGAGCCGGTCCAGTTCCTTCCCTCCCTCCGCATGCCCAGTGACTCCCAGACCTGCCTTGAGCTGACAGGGAGAGTCAGGGGCAGGAGAGGCCTGTTGTCCTGGGGTGGGGCAGGATGAGGGGGGCAAGCCAAATTCAGGTCACATTGCTGTACTCACAGCCCTGTGAGGGCTAAAAATAGCCATGTTTGTGCTTGCAGAGCTGGGACTCGGCCTCTCAGTCGACGGGCTCAGGGACTTTACTGCCATCCCAGGAGACCTGGTCCAAGCCAGATTTTGGCCTGGCCTTCCTGGGTTGGTTGCTGCCTCTGTTTTTAGGTAGGGTAAAGACAAGCTGAGTACGCACATGGCCCTGCATGTGTGTTTTGAGGGATGGAGGAGTTGGCCAGATCCTGGCCCAACCAGTTCACCTCAAAGCCTCCAGGATAGTGGTGGCATGGGACTCTGGGAGGCAGATGGAAGGCTTATTTGCTGTGTGGCTAGCGTATGTCACTAGCTTTCTCTGGTTCATAGTTATCTCATGTGGTGAATCACTGTTATCACTGCCAGTGGTGAAGGCACCTGTTCCTTATAGGGCATGCTCAGTACAGAGGGCCAGCTACCCATAGCACCATGTACATGTTGGCAGCAGGGAGCTGGGTAAAAAATGAGGCCACCCCTGGGCCGCACAGCAGTCTTCATGCCAGATGATGGCACACCTGCCAGGACCCTGTGCCTCTCACCTGACCCTATGCCTCCTTCCCTCCCTGGCCTGGCTTACCCTGGACTTTAACATCCAAGGGGTAGGTGGCGGACCCTATCTAGAGAGAACCCCTCCCTCTACGCACAGTTACATACTCTCTGACCTGCAATTCCGTGAGTCTGGCTATGTATGCAAAGGCACACAGGCAGGTCACTGTCACACAAGCACTGACCTCCCAGAAACATCCAAAGACAGAGCACCTTGGGTCCAGACACAGAAGTCAGGACCTTTAATCTCTGCCTGGGAGGTCTGGCTGACCCCCTACTTCTAGAGGTGGCCTCCTCATTCATAGCCCTCCTGGGGCCTGTCCCTTAGCTTGCTTTTCCTGGTACATGTCCTTCCATATCTCTCCCTCCCTTTCTGGCCCAGGAATTCCCTTACTTCTTTCTCACTTTCCCAACAGAGTGAGCTCAGCTCCCTGCCTGCACTGCGTACCCCTCTCCATTAGACAGACAGTAGCTCCCCTGGGCTGAGCCCTTTCCCTCCTCAACCAACCGCATAGGGCTGCGCAGGGAGACGTGTGCAAATCTGTGCTGAATCACCCTCAAGGGAAGAGTTCACCTCTCTTCTCTCTTTGCCCCAGCCAAGTGTCTACCTCATGGCCCCCTCCAAGACTCCCTCAAGAGTCTTCTGTATACAGTCAGCCCTGGCTCTGCCCCTTGCCTCCAGTGGCTCCTGTCCTCTTGGGATGCTCTAGAGGCAGAGACTCCGTGCTCCTCAGCTTCTCCACCTGCCTTCCAAGGCACCTGTCCAGCTGTGCTGAGAATGGCTCAGCATCTGTTAATAAGCCCCAGGATCTGAGTGCTGGGCCTCAGATGCTATACTGCCTGGAACACAGCATGGTTCTGGGGCCTGTAAGAATAGCCCTCTCAAAGCCACTGCCCTGTGAATAGGATCTAGGGACAGCACTCCTTTCCTGAGTCCTCTGAGGGATGGTTGCTCTTCAAGGCCTCCATGGTGTACACTTAGATCATAGTCAGTTCTGTGGATGCAAAGCTGATGTCCCTTCTAGCCTCTTTCTGGTGGAAACAGGATATACTTCTGGTGTAGCTCAAAGGCCTCCTCCTCTGGGAAGCCCCTCCTGACTGCCCTTTCCTAACAGGCTCACAGCAGCCTGCTCCCTTGGAAGAGCTCATTAAACAGCCATGTTGAGGGAAGCTCCTGGCCTGTCTTGTTCCTAGTGAGTCTCTGAGCTCCTGGGCAGGGCCACTCCTCCAGGGCCTAGCCCATGTTATCACAGCAGCAGCTGGAACCAATGGTGGTAGGACCAACTCAATGGGCTTTCCAGCTATTCCCATGACTTGCCCCTTGGGAGTAAGAGGAAGTCAGCTGACCCCTACAGTATACCTGTAGCCACCACCCCTTCCACAGCACAGAGCAAGTGTTTTGAGGTGAGGGGAATACTTCCTTAAACGAAGGGCACAGGGATGTTGGGGGAAGAGTATCCCCTGACTGTAGGTTAAGACACAAGCAAGGGTCCCAGGCTGGGCACAGAGGCTCTCTTCCACAGCCCTTGGTGAAGAGGCCTCACACCCTGCCCTCATGGAAGAGCAAACACAGGCTGAGGATCCAGAGGCCCATTCTGGGTTTCCACAGACACTGGAGAGGGAGAAGACCCTCACAGGCAGCCAGGGAAGGCCCAAGAACATCTTATTCAGAGCAGTGAGGTCCCTCTTCTGGAAAGCCTCCAAAGGCACTGGTCTCCCAGCACCAGCACAATGAATTCCTTCCTATGCCATGTCAGGTCTCAGCATGTTAGTAACCCTATGGCTGTGGCACAGGGATCCCCATCCCAGTTCTCCCTGCAACCCAAGAGTCCTTACATTCTGCTTTCCAGAGACTGTGCCTCGTGGGGCCCGCTCCTAATTTCTGCACAAGATATGAGAGGAAGATCCAAGCCCCTGCCCTGCTCCATTTGGCTTATGTTTAGTTCATCTGCCTGGCACCCCCCACCCCCCCCAGCCACCATCTCCATCCAAACGCCAGGAGCCCTAGCAAGTTCTTTATGGATTCACAATCTGGTCCTTGATTTCAAAATTTCTCCAGCTTCCTTGAGAGCCTGAACCCCCTCATAGCCTCCTCTCACAATTAACCTCCTTGTTGATGACACTGACCTCAGGGGTCAGAGCTCTGAAGGGAGCTGAGACTTCATTCCCTTGTAGGTGTATGTGTGTGTGTGTTGCATGTGTGTGTCCTCATAAGGACTCCAGCCTCAGCAGCTTCCTCAAACCTCCAGGCTCTGAGGGTCACTTGAGCTCAATCTCAGTTCTGTGCCTGACCAGATGGATGAGCTTGGATAGCCTACAAATACTCATTCATGTTCACTCACAAGAGCCTTCAAGGTATGTGGTGTTTCCATTCCTATCCCCACTTAACAACAGAAGGAACCTGAACAAGGCTACCTAGTTGGCAAACACAGGAGCTGGGAGCTGGGACCCAGAAGCCTGGCTCTGGATTGCACATTACACTGCATCTGAAAATCTTCGACCCTTTCCCCACCATCCAGGCTCAGCCTGACCCATTTCCTCACTCCCCATAAACTTCTGGGTTTATCTGCAGTTCCAAGCCTGGGTCCACGCAGAGCCTCCTATCTAACTTGCCCTACTTCCAGTTCACCAACACACCTCTGTTCTAGCTCTGATCCCCACACCCCGGAAGCTCAAACTTTCACTCCAGGTTTTCATCTGGGAACCTGAGTCTCTCCAAACCAATGACTCTCAACCTCTGGGTCACAACCTCCTTGGGGATCAAGCAACCCTTTCACAGGGGTCACCTAAGACCATCGGAAAACATAGATGCTTACATTGTGATTCATAACAGTCACAAAATTACAGTTAAGAAGTAGCAACGAGAATAGTTTTTCGGCCGGGGGTCACCACGACAAGAGGAACTGTATTAAAGGATCGCAGCCTTAGGGAGGTTGGGAACCATAGTCCTAGACAGACTGTCACTCAGAACTGACGCAGTGGCTGAAGAATCTATGACACCAGTCCAGAGGCCTCTGGTGCCGCCTGTCTGTGTTACTCTGAGCAGCTCTGAATAACGGGTCTCTGGAGGATGGGGAGGCCCTCGTAATAACCCCTCTTCCTTACACTAATGTGGGGGCACAGTCAGCATCCAAACAGCCCTCGGAGAGAGGCCACACAGACCACATATGTAGCGTGCACAAAAGCCCAAAGAGACAGAAATTGATAAAAAAAAACCTCATGACGCCACTGACACCCCATATATCAAAGGCCTCAAATCTCATTCTCTGCTTGCCTCCAATTTCTATCAGAGCTTGCCAGCTGCACATTTATTGAGAAGTTTGTGAGCTGACAGGCACTGTATTACCAACATTAATGATGCATCAGTCTCTAGAATTACTGGGGAAACAGTCCAGCTGATTTCATTATCATCCCCAGTTCTTCACATTTGGTTTGAGGCAGCTCTCTACATAGGTCTGAACAAGGACCAAAGTCAATAAACAAAGGTGCAGGGCCAGGTGACCCCAGACAAGGGAACCCAAACTTACACACAGAATGAAGGAATACCAAGCCTCCTGCTCCCTCCCTCTGTGACAGCTGAAGGTCCTCAGGCACAGCAGGTGGTATTCACCAGGACAATGGATCAAGGGCCAAGGTCAGGCTTTCCATTCATGCCTCAGAGAAGGAGGTAGCCTTCAGGAGGCATAAACAGACAGTGATGTCATCTTTATGTTCTCCTTAGCTGGGGCGGAAAGCCAGCCCCTTGTACAACCCATCATCATCTGTGGCCCACACCCCAAACTGGATCCACGACTGTGACAGGCTCACCACTCTGCTAGCTCTCCAGGGACAAATGGGACTAAGGATGTGCAAGGTGTTTATCTCATTCCTCTTTTGTCCTTTGCCCCATCGCCAGCCACACAGGCCTTCTTTCATCTACTCAGCCTTTTCCCACACTGTTAAGCCCCACCCTCATCATCACATAGCTTCATCAAGCCCCTGCTACCCACCTCCCAGAGTCTCCCTGTCCAGCACTTGTTTCTTTCTTGGCAGGCACTGTGATTGGCAAAGATGCAGATAATTGGCTTCTTCACCTGTGCTTTCTCTCTGGCTCCCCGCAGACAGAGATCTTAACTCTAGGGTCACCATCTTGCCCTCAGTGCCTAGCAGAGACTTGGCCACAGTAGACCCAAGCCCCTGTCCATCCTTGAATGCAGTGATTTAAGACAAAGAAGTTTTGGGAAAACATCAGTTGCTTCAGAACTGAACTGCCTCTTCCGTCAGGCCAGAAGCCATGCCACGCATTCTCATATCTAGCTCACTGTGGGGACCGGTCTCCTCCCTCCCCTCTTGACCATTCTCTACATTCAGCTTCCCCTAGGCACATTCCAGACAGCAGGACCAGTAGGCAGCCGAGGTCTGGAGACCAGGAGCTAGTATCAAATTCTGTTCCCATCAATTAAGCGAAACACATTAACAGCATTACGTTCTGCCAATTGCCTGCCCCACAAGACAGAGGTGAGAGGCCTATGGTCTCGGCTTGTCTCTGGGGACATTTGTGTTCCCCAACAGGAAAGATGGGTCCCTAATTCAGCACGAGCAGTGCATACTTACAGTAGTAGCTTTGTTACCTCTAGCTATAGATGTTTCAAGCTGACCATGAGGGGAGAGATCTAGGGACCCAGGAAGAGCCCCAGGATGGCTTGGGCCCATGAGAACTAACCTCTAGAAGAGAAAGACTCATTGCACCGCAAGGGTAGAGAAGCCCACGCCATCAATGGGTGAAAAGATGTCCGGGGCATCCTCTTCATGGCTTTGGTTGGTTTGGCCCCAGAAATGCAGGTCCAGAGACAGGTGAGGCTCAGGGCTGCAGGTGAAGCTGCACTCAGCAGAGGGTCAGAAGACAAAAGCACCAGCAGCTGCCCCGTAGACCAGCTGGACAGCAGGAAGATCAGGTAGCCTAGCAAGGCAGGCAGGCAGGCAGGCAGGCAGGCGCTTGGGGTTGCTCTGCATAAAAGTCTCTATCAGGAAGCAAGCTCAGAGGCGCAGCTCTGGACCTCTTGGGGCAGTCTTCAAACCACGGGTATTATGGTTATTATTGTTATTTAGTGCTATCTGGAATTAAATCAGCGCAACATTTGAATTAATAGATAGTGTTCTGACTTGAAAATCAGAGTTTTCCCCTGAAATAAATATTACTGACATAATTTATTTACGAGCACTCACCATGGGACTGGCTCAACAGTGAGCACAAAGCATACATTATTGTATTTCATCTCCCTAACAACTAACTCCATTGTCCCCATGAAATGAGTATGCCAGACTGCCCAAGATCCTGCATGTGAGAAGTGCAGTATGGATCTCGAATGGTACAGGGCCATGTGCCTTGTGCCCTGAGTGTCCCAGAGTCCCCAGGTCTCTCACCAACATTCAGCATGCTCTCTCTCTCTCTCTGTCTCTCTCTTTCTGTGTGTGTGTGTGCACATATGAGCAGGTGTGAATAGCTGTGTGTGAAGCTGTATGTCTGTGGGCACATTCGTAGTGACTAAAAGTCAAACTTGGGTGTTATTTCTCAGGAGCTGTCAGACACCTTGGTTTTTGAAGATTATTATTATTGTTGTTTGTTATTGTTATTAATATTGTTATTGTTGTTGGGGTAGGACAGGTACCATATCATATGTGTGGAGGTCAGAGGACAACTTTTGGAAGTAGGTTCTCTCTTTCTACCTTTATGTGGGTTCCAAGACTGAAATCCAGGTTGCTAGTCTTGAGTGGCAAGCTCCCACTGAGTCAACTGCCCAGCCCACCACTTTGGTGTGAGAGAAAGAGTGTGCGTGTGTGTGTGTGTGTGTCTGTGAGTGGTGTGTGTGTGTGTGTGTGTGTGTGTGTGTGTGTGTGTGTGTGTGTGTG
>CAJQZJ010034481.1:514058-526520 GCA_907164525.1 Lophiomys imhausi | reverse complement strand
CACACACACACACACACACACACACACACACACACACACACACACACACACACACACACACACACAAGGTCAGCAGAAGGCCTCATGTCAGGAGAAAGATTCAGAGACATGGTCCACTTCAAGTCTAGTGATAGATGGGCTCTCCTGTTGTAGAGGCTATCACTCCAGGAACAAACCCAAGAGACTCTGCCTGGAGCTCAGTGGGTGTCCAAAGGAACGAAGAACCACCTTGGGTATGAGTGGACTGGAATGAATCTGCAGAGGGGATCCAGAGGTGGCTGGAGCCAGACCTGACATAACTCACAAGTAACTCAAAGCCCACCCTCCTCACCCCTCAGGGCCCAGGAGCAGTCAGCAGAGAAATGACACCAATGATGGGAAGGACTGAAGTCAGGCCCTGGCCTGGGGACATAGTCCCCCCTATAGCCTCCTGCGGCCTGTGCCCTCATCTGGTAAGGACTAGCAGGGCTGAGTCCAGCAAGCGTTATAGATTACCTCATGTCCCTACCTATCATTTCTCATTGCTGCCCAGCAACTCTAGACCTGGTGAAATGAAACATCGTCCTGTGTCTTTAACCAAAAGAGCCAGGGACGTGCCCAGGCAGGCCTGGACACCATGTTTACCCCGGCAGAAGGTGGCCCTCCCTCTACTCTCCCCAGAGCTGGCGAGCCAGGGGCATTTGCCATAGACTCGCCTGGTGCGTAGGCTGACTATGTGGCCTAGGCCCCAGATCTGCCCAGGGTCTTGCCCAAGAGGCCCTTCGGTCTGGCCAGGCTGCTAAAACTGAGACAGCTCTTCAAGTTAGCAGAACCAGGGCAGTCAGCAAGGCAGGGGCAACCAAAGCATAGGCATCTATAGACCTGGCCACTTTGAGCATAACAGCCTTGCCCTGGCGGTGCTCTGAGAGCCAGGCCTGGCCCTCTGCTCCAACTGGGAAGGTGAAGAAGATTAAGGAGCCACAGAGGGGCTGGGCCAGGCTTATGGGCCCAGCTGCGATCCCAACACTGAGGTGGTTCATTCCTCCTGAATGCAAGGACGTGTATCCCAAACCACAAAACCCACCAGCACTGTGTCAAAGGTGGCGTCACTTATTATTCACTGTGCAGAGAGCATTCCAGAATGCTTGCTAGCTGCCAGACGTGGTGCAGGGTGTTGGCGAGTCAGAGCTGAAAGTGCGGCCATCCTGACGACAAAGACTGCCACAGAAATCAGCAAGCAGTGCCTGGAGAAATCAGGGCAAGGGCAGCTGGTCAAGTAACCTTGACCTGGCTGGTGCACTAGGACAGGCTGAGGCTCGAAGCAGGTTCTGCAGAATGCCTATGAGTTCCCCAGGCAGACAGAGCAGAGGGAACAGAATTCACAAAATACGTACACATGAATGCCTGGCTGGGGCTGGATGACAGGTGGCCTTGAATGCCAGGCTTTGGTGTGGTAAGGCATAGAGGAGAAGCAAGCAAAGGCAGCAGATGCCAATAGCTCAGGTATCTTTTATTTAGACCCACTCAGGTGGTGGAGGGGAGAGAGGACAGGGAGGGATTATATAGAGGATTACCATTAGAGGGTTTTGGAAATCAGAAGGTCTAGTCAAGAGCTCCCTGTGACTTCCCATAAGACAAGCTCCTGGGACAGAAACCCAATGGCATGGTTGCAGTCCTAGGCTTGCATCAAGGTGACTTCCAAGTTGCAGCCCGAGCAGTGAGTCTTATGGTGACCTTATGCAAATCAGAATAAAGACTTCTCTCCCCCGAAAACACTTCACCATTTTTCAGGATGTTATTTAATAACTATATAATCTTCAGGGTGCTACAACATAAGCACCACTTGTGTGAGCAACCCGCTCTGCCACACACAGCCATCCTAGCACACACACTGCCAGCAGCAGATGGTGAAAAGGGTTGGAGGCCTGGGGCAATCCTAGACACAGAGTTAAAAACCAAAACCAACCAGACAACCAACCATTTACCAAAGTGAAGAACAATCCTAGGCAGAGTTTACTAACCCTCCCTGCTTTTTTGGCATGAGGAATCTAAATAAAACGAGATGTGCATCTACTACTATATGGGATTCAAAAGAGAAAAGAAATTGCTGCGCAAACAAGGCAAATAAAGGAAACACTCAAGCAGAAAACAGAAAGCACCGGTTTGACAGCTAGATACTAGCCAAAGGTTAAAAAAAAAAATCTATGATAGTCTCGGGCTTCCAAAAAAACATGACCCTTTTTTTTTTTTTTTTTTTTTTTTTAAAGATCCTCAAAAGCATAATGTTAGTGGGAAAACATGTTGGGGACCCCATACACTGAGAATCTGGGTTTGCTCCAGGCACTGTCTCGGGACATATTTCAAAGTAGGAAGAAGGCAGAGTTCTGGTGGGCCCCCAAGGGGGCCCTCAGCAAACAGAGAAGTAAGAGGTTCCACCTCTCACTGCCAAACTGTGAAGAGCTGGTTTCTGTGGCTATGCACAAACCCTAGGGCTGGGAAGTTAGCTCAAAGGGTTAAGCGTTTACATCCTGAGTTTGATTCCCTAGAACCCATGTAAAAAAGGCTGGTTCACTTGCCCTTCCAGTGCTGGGGAGGTAGAGACAAGTAGATCTCTCTGGCTCACTGACCAGTCAGCCTAGGCCAGTGAGAGACCCTGACTCAAAACAAACAAAACACAAAACAACAACAACAACAAACAAACAAACCCAGTGGATCTAGCGAGATGGCTCGGCAGGAAAAGGCTACTGATTGCTGTGTAGCCTGGTGACCTGAGTTCGATTCCAGGATCCAGACTCTAGAAAGTTGTCCTCTGACCACCACACATGTACTGTAGCACACGGATCCAGACATGCACACACACGGTACACATATGTAAACTCACTAATAACAGATAAATCATTCCAGATACAGGCATGGACTCAGTGTCCCTTGGTACGGGGAGAGCACAGGGTTTGTCTGGATTACAAGGTTAAGAGGTAGCAGGAGTGGGCAACTAGTCAGTAGACCCTGACCAGAGCTGCTTCCAGACTCCAGTATGGCCCCAGGGATAAGAAACACAGCTGCCAACCGCAGAGAGAAGACCCATTAGCATGTCTGCTGGTTCCTGCGTCAGAAATAGAAAACCAGGATAGCTCCTTCCTTCTTTCCTCTCTCCCTCCCTTCCTTTCTTTCTCCCTTTCTTTCTTTCTTTCTTTCTTTCTTTCTTTCTTTCTTTCTTTCTTTCCTTCCTTCCTTCCCTTCCTTCCTTCCTTCCTTCCTTCCTTCCTTCCTTCCTTCCTATCTCCTTCTCTCCCTCCCTCCCTTTCCCCTTCCCCTTTCATTTGTGCTGGAGTGGAACTCTGAACCTTGACAGTCCCACTGAGTTGTCTAGGCTCCAGAGAACTCAGGGAGCCTACCTCAGCCTGCCTCAGCCTCACTCTCTGCTTATTCTATAGATTAGTAAGCTGAGCTGGAGAGGATGTGAGACCTTTTCCTCCAGTTCCTACTGATCTCAGGCCTAGAGGAGAACTGGTCTACCTCTAAAGACATAAAGGAACCAAGGTGGGTGTGGGCAGCCAAAGTCTGATGCCTACTTAGTCTGGTGGCAGGTTATGCATGGCAGTGGGGCCTGGGTCAGGCTGCTTGCCTCTCAGCCTGGCTGCTTTGTCAAGTGTTGATAAGGCTGAGCCCAGATGCATCTGCCTGCACTGCAAGGCAGCCCTCCCGGGGGAGTGGAGAGGGGAGATGGCTACAGCCTGAGCTTGGCTGATTTGAGGTTCCAAGCAGTGAGGCAGAGAGAGGAAACAGTAGGAACATGCTGTTCACTTACTTACTACTGTGGACATCCTCTGAGGCTACTTGGGATATGTCAGACCTCAGAGGACAGGGCAGGGCCAGGGTCTCCATAGCATGACACCAGAAGGCAAAGCTGGTAGTGTCCAGTAAAGTCAAGGGCCACCCTGACCCACACTGGCTCAGGCCACCCTCAGGGTGGGGAAAGTGACCCAGGATGTGTGCTGGCTCAGACCAGAGTCATCTGGCCTGGTTTACTGACAACCCCTCCACCCACCTCGTGCTCTGCTCTCTGCAACCCTGGGCATTAGGACTTCCCTCTCTGTGTTCTTGCAGTCACAGGAATCCTGGTGCAGCAAGGGCAGTCAGGCTGCAGAGACTTGCTTGGGTCTAGACACAAGATGAAGTATCTTGTTAGGGAAATAGATGAGCAAAGTGGAGGAACTGAGGCCTGTAGAGGGCAGTGACTATCTGTCACATGAAAAGACAGATTAAGTTAAGGCTGCAAGCTAAGCATCCAATATCTCCATTTTTCTGAAGAATAAAATGAGGCTCAGAGACAGTTTGCCTCTGAGGCCTGCCACAGGGCCTAACTTGGAGTTAGGAAGAACCCCAGGACAGTCATCCTGGGTCCAACTCATGGAACCAAGACAGAGCTGCCTTCTCTGACCCCAACCTCAAGTTCAGGAAGTTGCAACACTTCCTTGTTTCCATAGTAACCAGCTACTGCTCCAGGAATACACTGAAATGTTTTCGTTACCTCCTCTGTGCCGGCCCTGGGCCAACCTGTGAGGACATGGGCGGAAAGAGGGGGTGTGAAGGGAGGCACAGTCCCAGCTCCAGCCTTGGGTGATGGCAAACAACTAAGAAAGAGAACAGAGGAGAGAGAGAGAGAATCTTCAGTAGAGAGCTTCCCAGCATCTGACACTATCAGAAGAAGGAGCTCAGGGGGCCAGCTTTTGACTGGCTTCTTAGGGATGAATAGGAGTTCATCAGTACTGAATGAAGAGGCTAGAGAACATGTCAAGGCTCAGAGCTTAAGATAACCGGCACATAAGAAAATCTTTGTGTGCTGTGTGAGCCTGGTGGCTCAGCTGCTTAGGATGCTGAGACAGGTCGAAGGTAAGTGCAAGACCTACTTGTACTGTAGAGTAAGTTCAAGGTCAGTTTGGGCAACTAAGTGAGAGCTTGTCTCCAAATAAGAAATTAGGGACTAGGATGTAGCTCAATACACAAAACCCTGGGTTTGACCCCCAAACCTAAACAATCCATATGTGGTGGTAACTGCCTATAGTCCCAGCACTTGGAAGGTAGCAGCTGGAGGATCAGGAGTTCAAGGCCAACCTCAGCTACATAGTGAATTCCAGGCCATAAAACAGTCTCAAAAAGTCAGGGAGAGGACTTCAGTAATAGAGTGCTCACTTCGCATGGGTAAGTGCCTGGATTTAATCTTTAGTGCTACAAAGGAAAGAGGAAAGGAAGGGAGAAGGACGGTGTTGGAGGGGGGCTGGTACAGAAAGCAGACGGGAAAGAAAGGTTGATCACTGACTGAAAAGAAAGACAGAGACCAAATGCAAGGTAAAAACCAGGTGCCCATGACACTTCCAATTCCCAAGTTTTTAATAGGCATGGTGACAGAGTAGGTACTATAGCAGGAGAGGTGACAACCCAAAAGGGTTCCAGACACTACTCTTCCCTAGGGAAGAGGACTGGGAACTGGACAAAATCCACAGCCTAATTCTCAGGCTAGCAAGAAACTCAGTCCTGGCGCCCACGTGCCCTAACCCTCTCAGGGAGACATGGTAGGCCTAAGTGATGAAGACTTTAAGAACCACACAGAGGTTCCTGTTCTGCCTGTGGTCCCTCATCTTGTGTGCACTTGGTCCAGCAGGGATGAGGCTAGCTTTCAGGGAGTGAAGGATAGAGGCAAAGGGAGGCCAGACTGCTAAGGTAGGAGTACCCAGCATCTTGTTAGCCTTGCTTCTCCTCTCTGGGCCTCCATACCCTAGAGATAGACGAGCTCCCCTACTCCCTCCTGACCCCACCTTCTAGCTATCTTTGAACCTGTGTGTTCTGGGAGGGGTCCCGTAACCTGACACCACAGCAACAAATCCAAGCTGTGATCCAGGGCAAAGCAACATTTTGCGTCCAGATAGGCCAGACATGTGGGCAAGGAGTCTCAGAGGGCAACAGTTTCTGGGGCCCTGGCTCTACTCAAAGTGACAGCTGATAAAATAAAAGGAGGCCCCATATGTGCTGAGAAGTATCTCGCTCTAGGATGGAGGCCATGGACAGGCTATGACCAAGGGACCAGCAGTACCCCAGAGACTACAGTGAATAAACACCTTCATGCTTGCCCCAGGCCCCACACAGCTCTAGAGAGCAGAGTCAGAGCCACAGGACCCAGACCTCTGTGAGACAAAGCAGAAATCCCAAGCAGGATTAACATCACTGTTGACAATAGAGGGTCCTGTCCCTGAGTCTCATTCACTCCAGTGGCAGAAGGGGAGGCTTGGAGGGACAATGCAAGGACCAGCCACATGCTGCATGGTTGGGATACCTAGGTTCCAGTTCCAGCTCAACTAGCCACCTGTCCCTCTGGATTTAGGCTCAGTGGGTAGATGAGGGGCTGGGCTGATGGTGCTGATGTTACTGATGCATGTGGTAATAGCACTCTACGCGGTCTGACATAATGGCTGACTGTGTAGCACCTGACAAGGGCGGGGCCTCCCGCCTAATGTTCCTCTGCCGCCCCCCCACCCCACCCCGGCCTAATGCTCCTAACAGCCACGAGAGATACCACAGCAGGAAGCAATGCCAAAAGTTCTGACTCCAAACCCCAGTGTTTCTTGCACACAACCATGGGCACTGGGGCCTTAGGGTGTTTGGGTGGGATGTGCCTGGACAGATGGCTATGGGGAGCTGGGGAAAAACTGGGCTCAACCTAGTGACAGTGGAAAATAGGCTAGAGAGGAAGCACTTCTCACATCCATCCTCCTCCCCCCCACCTCCCTGGACAGAGCCCCACCTCTAGTGGAGAATGAGTATTACAGGAAGGGTCCAAAAGATAAAACCACCCTCCAAAAGCCCCGGGAACAGGATCCTACTTGCTCAGCAAATGCCAGCCACCTTCTTCCCCCTGTGTCCCAACAATCTGCCATCAGTGCCTCCCTGGCCAGTTCCACATCTCACAGCCTGAGTCATTACTTCCCCATCCAGCCTGAAGTCTTCAAGCTGCCCAGATGCAAAGAAAATAAGAAGGCCCGGTGCACTGGCTAGTTTTATTTCAACTTGACACAAGTTGGGGTCATTTGGGAAGAAGGACTCTCTGTTGAGAAAATGGTTCCATAAGATTAAGTTGTAGGCAAGTCTGTTTTCTTAATTAGTGATCGATGTAGGAGGGGCCCGGCTTGTTGTGGGTGGAGCCATCACTGGGCTGGTGGTCCTGGCTGCTCTGAAAAAGCAAACTGAGCAAGCCCAGGAGAGTGAGCCAGTACACAACATTCCTCCACGGACTCTGCATCTGTTCTTGCCTCCAGGTTGCTGCATTGAGTTCTTGCCCTGAATTTCCTGGATGGTGGACTGCAAGCTGTAAAAGGAAATAAACCATTTCTTCTCCATGTTGCTTTGGTCATGGTGTTTTATCACAACAACAGAAATCCTAACTAAGAAACTTGGGGCCAGAAGAAAACCATCTCCTCCAGGGAGTCCACCATGCTTACTCCTGCCTTAGAGTCAGCTGAGAAGGACTTAGCTGATATAATTCTGCTGTTTAAAGAGGGGTGATTCCTGGATTCTTCATGGTTCTAGGTTGAGAAGTGGGTCTCAGGAGCCCTTCTAAGCCCCATGGAACATGGAACTTTTTAGTTGGAAGGAACTACTGAGGACAAAGGAGCACCCCACTCCTGAGGTGCACAGGGCCACATATGACACTATGAGGATGTCATACACAAGGCAGAAATCTGTATGACAGGCATCGAAGGAGGCAGCTGACAAGGTAGCTCGAGGACTTGGGAAGCAAAGGTCCCAGGAATCCTGGAAATAGAGGTGTGTGAAGGATGTGAATGGCATACGTCATAGGGCCTAGGTACCTCTAGGGAGCAGGCAAAGAGGGAAACTACCCAAGACAGAAAACCCAAGAATTCTGAGGCCTGAAAGGATTAGAACTCTCGAAGCAGGCCCACCCTGCATAAAGGGACTGGCTAGGCAGACAAGGAACAGCAGAAATCTGAAGTCAGGCCAGGTTAGGGCAGTGAAGATCACTCCCTTCAGCAGGGGGGTCCAGCAGCAGCTGAGCTCAAGCTCCAGAGCCCACCATCAAAACAAAACTAGAATTCCCACCCCACCCCACCCCCAACTTCCAGATTCTTCTTCTAGGACCTGAGACACAGGCAGTGGGGCTCCAGTGGCTGGAGCAATTACTAGAGAGGCTGATAAGCAGTGGGCACCCTCCTCTCTCGGCCAGCCCTCCAGTCCATTTCCCAAAGTCCAGAAAGTCAGAAACATAAAGACTGTGAGCCAGGGAAATGATGCGTTAACCACAGTGGCAGATGGGGGTCACAGCCCTCCTCAAGGCCCTACCCAAACTACCTCTCTCTGCATGCAAAGTATGCCCCCAGGGAAAGTCACTTCGCAGTGTCATGGCAGCCAGCTCTTCTGCGGGGCTGAGCATCCTTCCCAGCAGTGTCAGGGCTCCCAACCTCAGGAAGATATGACCCACATCAGCTCTGACTCTGTCTGCTCCCTTCCTAGGAAAGAGTCCTCAGAGGAGACTTTTCCCCACCTAATCCCCCGAGAGAGCTGGGAACTGAATCCAGACACAGCACATGCCATGCAGCAGGAGACAGGACTGTTTCCCAGGGACATCAGCTTACCCCTGAAGACCACACCTCTGACTCTTCACCCTACATTCCCTGGGTCAGGTAATATGTCTTAGGAGACCTCTATTGTCAGGGACCTCAGTCAAGTCCTTTCTCTTCCTTCAATCTCAGTTTTCTCAACAATAAAGTGTCAAGCTGGATGAGAAGCAGGCTTCTGAAGACAGTGTCCTCTGAAGAGAGGTCACAGATCTGGAATGTAGCCAAGAGGAACTTCAAGACACATCCAGCTATTCCTCTCACGGCCGGGGACTCCAGCCTTGTGGGCTAGGGCATCCTTCTGACATCACTCTCAGGTGTCCACACTGAAGCAAGTCATGGGCCATCTTTCCAGAGAGTTCCTCTCAAGCAAACTAAGTTAACAGTTTGGGGGGGAGGGGCGTGCAGCAGAGTTGCGACCCCATCAACCCTCATCAGGATGCTGTGGCATCACCCCAGGTCATAACTGGTGGGTAAGAAAACCCTGAACCCCAGAGGGCTCTATGACTAGCCAAAAGTACCCTCCTTTCACAGCTGCCCTGCACAGAGCTGAGCAGCCATCGAGGCCTGGTCCACCCCCGGGTCTTATCACATGGAGAGAAGCCAAAAGAGAAGTTTTGCATCTCCTGCCTCAGTTTGTCCGAGGGAAAACAAGGCTCTCAGACAGGAAGCCACACGACTTGGAAAATTCCCCAGTAGCAACAGGCCTCTTGGTGGATTGAGTTAAAATATCCTTGGTTTATTACCAGTAGCCTCTGTGAGAGGACAGGCACCCATCTCACACTTTCGAGAGCCTGATGGACCATGATTCAGAAAGTTCTGGTTGGTCCTGAGTCAGTCTGACCTTGAGCAATCAATCAGTAAATTGGAGGTAAAGACTTGGGAGAACACTCATGACAGTGACTAAGGCTACCATTCCTTAAACACTTGCCACATGCCAGGCACTGAGAATTCTCTAGCTTCTTAACCTATTGGGAGGGAGGCATATTAGTGACTGTTAGAGAACAGATAGCTCGCCAAGGTCAGAGATGGAATTGAGAGCTGACTCCAGGCAGCCAGAGAAAGTCCAGAAACAGGGCTGGGTAGACAGATGCCTCAGTCCCTGAAGCGCTGCCATGTGAGTATGAAGAAGACCTAGTTCAAACTCCAGGAACCACATAAAAAGTCAAGAGTAGTGAGACACTCTTACAACCCCACGGCTGGGAGGCAGTGACAGAAAGACCCTTGAGGCTCACTGGTCAGTCACCTAAGCCTAATCAGCTAAGGTCAGGCCCAGTGAGAAACCCTGTCTCAAAATACAAGATGGATGGCTGTCCTGAGGAGCAATAACTAAGGTTGGCTTCTGGCCTGCCTAAACACACACACACACACACACACAGACACACACACAGATTGGGATAGCAGCAGGGATTGGGGGGGCTTCAATAAATGATTTCAAGAGTGTAACCAACCCCAGTGATACACTATCCCTCCACCTGAACCGGCCTCTCCCCAACTTCCTTGCTGTGACCCCCACCACCATAGGAAAGATGTCTCATTGGACCTGGGGCTTGTCCCTGAACCCCTCTGGGCTTGGGCTTTCCCCCATCTGCCATACAGAAAGACAGAGACTCTGGAAAGGCTCCTTGTGTTTCCAAACACTAGGAGAAAGACTCAACACTCTTTCCAGAGAGCTCCTGGTTCAGTCTATTCCTTGGCTAGACTCCTTGCCTGCTGTTGGAATGGTGTTCTGAGCTTCTCAATCAACACAGTTGAGGTCAAGGTCCACCCAGGGAGCAGGGTGAGAGATCAGGCAGGAGCCTTGGGGACAGGGCAAGGTCCAGACAATTGCATCCTGAGCCAGATTCCCTTTTCCTCCAGTAGCAGTCACCTGGCCCTGACACAGGTGACTCTTAGGGTGGAGCAAGCAGGTTCCAACTCTGTTTCCTT
Organism: Lophiomys imhausi; assembly: GCA_907164525.1. Lineage (NCBI taxonomy): Eukaryota > Metazoa > Chordata > Mammalia > Rodentia > Muridae > Lophiomys > Lophiomys imhausi. Next base: position 515,985 of record CAJQZJ010034481.1, on the reverse strand, counting down.
GTCCACAGAGGAAAGGACAGCAGGAGAACAACTCATCAGACAAACAAGCTCAGCATGAAATAGGCTGGGGGACTGGAGGGAAGGGAGAGGAAGGCTTGGCAGCCGGGAGCTTGGACTCTCTCAAGAGGAACTTGGCTTGATTCCTTCACATCAGCACTGCACTCCACCTGTAAACATATACACACATGCACACACTCAAGCTTCTGTACTACAAGAGGTGTTAGAAGCTATCCCTAAAATTAACTCAGGGGCAACCTCTACCTTCCCTCAGACCAGCTGGGCTCCTGAGCTAGAAGGAGCTAGGCCTGGCCACAGCAGATGTTCAATAAATGTCTAATAAACTCATGAACTGGCAGAGCCCAGGTTCTGGGCCCAGTTCAGCTCTGTGTACTGCTAACCTTGAATGAAGTTAATTATTGCTTTCTAAGGTTCCATTTCCTGGGCTAGAAAAAGACAGACAGTGCCCTAACTTTATAGGCTTAAGAGTTCAAAGCCCAGAGAAGTGGGTTTTGAGACAGAAGGGGCATTTCTTCCTATGGTCCAGAGCTAAGAAGATAGGGTGAGCCTTCTGGAGTTTATAGGGAACCTCCAGGCAGGGAAGGGTTCTGAAGACCACAGAGGAATCCCTTCTTGTGTGCAGTTTCCATTCAAGCCACAGACACCCCAGAGGAATTTTGGACAAGGAGCCTTTGAAAGCACAAAAGAGTTACATTCTGACACTGTTTCCCCATTACTGGTCTAGCCATGTCCTGGTCTGCACAGATTTTGACTAGGATGTGGGAAAGACTGATGGACAAAAAGAATCAAACTCCCCCATATTTGAGGACATGGGAGGGAGACAGGCAGAGATGAGCATGGGTGCACATGTGTGCTTGAGGGGAGGGGAGGATGGCATGGAACAGGCCCCCTGAAGCCCTGTTTCTGGGGACAGGTGTCTCAGGAAGGTTCACAGCTCCTGGGAACTCAAAAGTCTGACCTGATGTTTCCAGGAACAAGCCATTCTAGTTATTGAAAACCTCTGTCATTCCCTGTCACTCTTCAGACTCAGTTTCCCTACTGGTTCTGACAAGGATTTGAGCTGGGAGATCTTTGGAGGTACATATCTGTTCTGACAGCTAGAGAAACAGACATGCTATAGAAAACACACACATCTTGCACCCCCAAACACCCAAGAGACCTGGAAAGGCAGTCCCCATCCCCAGCCGGCTGTCTAGGGCTAGGGTTGGGCAGAACAGAGTCTCCCTCCACACACCGTCTGTCCTCAACAGCCCGCCACAGCCAAAACCTTGAAGTGGTTACAATTACAGCCAGGCTAACAGGATTAGGGAAGCGTTGAAATCTAAGAAATCTAATTAGCTCAGACACCCTGGCCTCCCCCAGCACAATCCTGTAGTAACCCTGGCAGCTGGGCCTGATGGGAGGGGCAGGCTCCAGGGCGACAGTCATTACCTGCACAGGTGTGCCTGGCCAGGCCAGGTCAGACTTTGTGGGGAGGTATCATCTCAGCCTGCCCAGTTACCCACTGCCCACAACCCCACCAGCCAAAGTGGGTGTCAAAGGGTGGCATTCAACTAGGTTCCAAATGACCAGATGCAAGGGTGGTGGCCTTGGAGGAGGGAAAAGAACCCAGGGGCCCTATAGGGCAGCCACCCTACACAGTGTAGGAGACTGACTCAGCCAGAGGAGGGGCAGTTTGAGTCACACTCTGTATCTATAGAAACCATAGCAGCTCAGAGACAATTTGCTTCCTCCTCCAGGGCCAGGCAGAGCTGAAGCTGGTGCACACATATGCCTAGGCAGGCAGCATCTGAGGCTCAGTGCAAGCATTAGATGGGCCAAAAGGAGAGGAGAGGAGGGGAGAGGAGAGAGAGGAGAGAGAGGAGAGAGAGAGAGAGAGAGAGAGAGAGAGAGAGAGAGAGAGAGAGAG
>CAJQZJ010034481.1:481390-514048 GCA_907164525.1 Lophiomys imhausi | reverse complement strand
AGAGAGAGAGAGAGAGAGAGAGAGAGAGAGAGAGAGAGAGAGAGAGACAGACAGCTGCTATGGGCAATAGAGCATGTATTCCCAGATGCAGGGAGGCCCACCTGTGACCCTTCCTAGAAACAACTGCTGTTTATGTCCCTCCTCTCACTCCCACTCCTGGGGCCCACACAGGCTTCTGTAGCACATTCCAGCATTGTTGGGGGACTATTGCTCAATGCACTGTGAATGTAGGGGTCTATAAGGCCTGGAGTTGAGTCCTGGCTTAGCCACGGCCTTTTGGTCTCTCTCTGAGCTTTAGTTTCCTTCTCTGTTAAATGGAAATAATTTCATACACTAGCTCACATCGCTGTTAATGGGATCAAACAGATTTGAGACATGATTCTAGATGGATCATGCCAGGCGAAGGAAGGGGCTATGGCCACGCCCTTTCTTATGTGCACATGGCAGACAGCCAGAGGCTGGTGGGTAATTATTTATTTGGATTGGTCTTTCTGTCCTTGCTGGACAAAAGCTCCTAAGAGTATCTTGCATAGTTCTGGGTCTCATGGGCCACTGTCTTCACTCTCATTAAACACATGAATAGTCAATCCTGGGTCCCTGACCTGACCCTACCCTCATTATGCAACTCTTCCCAGGTTATACCCAATTCAAGGAAAGAAAGTGTCAAGAGGCAAGTCTGGTACCCTAGAGTAGAGCCAATAGAAGAGAACATCTTGGGAAGACTCTTCCCTGCACTTCTCTCATCTCAATAAGGCTGGAAACAGAAATTGGAAGAGTGTTCCTCACCCCCCCACCCCCGTGCATACATATCAGTATAGCCTGGATATAGGACTTGGATCTCATGATCATTAGAGAAAAATGAGTCTGTGGTTGGGAGAGGCCCCAGCATCTTAAGCCCAAAGTCAGGATCAATCAGGAGGTGTGGCATTCCAGAAGGCATGTAACTCACAGCTGTCCAATGAGTACAGCAGCTGCCCGAAGGTGGTGAGCACCCTGTCACTGGACACAGGCAAGCTGAGGCTGAACAGTCAGCTGTCAGCTATCAGGGAGGTAAGTAAGGATAATGGAGCAATTTCTGGAAAATGGTCCCAGCATCCCTTATCCTCAATCTGGCCCTTTTGTCATCTATTCTGCATCAGAGCCTGCCTAACTTTCAAAATGAAGACTCAAATGTTTGTATCTGCCCCATCCTCTGGGCAACCACGTGGGATGACAGGAGTTTTGTGCTTGAACACATTTAACAAATCAGGAGATCAAGGCCCAACAGAGCCAACCTCCTGGCCCATACAGCCAGCAAGTTACAGCCTCCTGATACTTTTTCTTTTCCTCCTGTCTAGTGTCTATGGTAGGATTGCTGTGTGCTGCCTCCCTGAAGGAGCGCCTAGCCTCAGACTATGGCTGGAGCTGGATTCCAAGCCAGGATCCATGGACCCAGGCAGGTTGCCACAACCCCAACCTCAGGGTATCTTCAGGACAAAGATTTCCCCCCCAGAGAGGGCCACTGTGTCGTGCTGAGAGGATCCAGCAATCAGCAGGAGAAACTGCAGCCGCAGGGTCAGGGTCAGGGGTAATTAGGGCAGTGGCCTTTGTTGTCTACACAATACCCAAGAAATCTCATAAAGATGCAAGAGAGGCAGGGGCCTGGCAAGGACCGACGGAAGCAGTTATGAATGAAAATATATGGAACCCAAGTCACTATCTGGCAGGCCCTAATCCTCCTGGTATCATGCCACCATGCCTACAGTCACTTCCCCAAATTAACTTGCTGCTCCACAGATTTCTTACATCTTACCCTAAGACTTTGGGTCAAAGCCACCCAATGGACCTCCGGCTGGAGCTAGGAATCCAAGCTTCATACACAGGCCCCTTTTGCACCCAGACTCTCAGGACATATACAGGTTTCAAAAAGTATCTTTCTCCCTTCCTCACCCACCCCCATCAGTCAGAGTGGGAAAAAATTTGTGGGTCTTCTCAGCTAAGTTCTTCCGTCCGTCTTCTGGTAGAAGTGAACCTGTGGACAACTGTGCCATGTTGGGTCATCTAAACAGGGGCTAGGGATGAGTTACATGTGCGTACACACACACACACAGAGTGGGGGGGTTGTTGAGCCAAGGCCCCAGCTTCTAAGTCTTTCTTCATTTGCCCTGGACATACACCCCCAGGAGCCAAAACCCAGCTTCCTTCTTTATTTGCCCTGGAACCCCCCCCCCCCAACACACACACACACACATACACTTTTCCTTACGAGGAAAAAAAAGAACACTTTGTCCCCACAAAGAAGCCAGCAGCAGTTTCTGCACAGACAAGGCTATTTATTCAGTTTTTTTTTCATAAGTCCCCTCTGTGAGCCTGTGAGGAGTACTCAGAAAGTCTTACAACCACAGCTCAAGTCGTGGAAACTCTGTAGCTCCTCCCCCAGCCCAAGTCACCAAGTTCCCAAGTCTAAACTTCTGATTCATATGAGAATAGGAGAAAACTAGGTCTCCTAACCGTGTGACTTGTGGCCAGAGATGATTCTGTTTTGGGGGGAATAACAAAACAACTAAAAATCATAAAACTCAGAGGAAAACACCATCTCCTTCCAAAAGCACTCCTAGACGCACACAGGCACGCGCTCCTAGGCAGACAGGGCTTTCAATGTGCCTTTTGTTTGATGCTGGTGTTTCAACACCCTCTTCTTGACGAGGGAAAGGTCAGCACAAGGCTCCCGGGTGTTCATAAGCCCTCTGCCTCTGCTCAGGGACAAGGGGCCAGGAACTCCCCATGTTTTGGACCTCCTAAAAAACCAGCCCCGATAAGAAAGGCCCTGGTCTTGCCCCCTCATCTAAACTTCCCAAATAGCTCACAGGGAACTCTTCCACTCTCTAGTCACCAAGCAAGCCCAGGGAGGCAGGCCAGAATTCACCAGCAGCCAGGTCGTCTGCTTCTTCAGCCCCAGCCACCATCCCTTTATTTGTACCTTCAAAAAAAACAAAAACAAAAAAACAAACAATAAGCAAAACCAGGCACCCCTGGGAACAGCCTCTGGCCTCCTGCCCTGCCCTGTGTAAGCAGCCTGTCCTCACACCCACGAGGGAGGGAGGAGACTGCACTAGTTAACCCTCTGGTCTACCAGGCCCAGTTCCCAGGTTGCAGCACAGGCAAAAACTGTTGCTCAAGAAAACCCTTCAGAAAACCATTGGCACCAGGAGGCAGCTGGAGCCAATGGTTCTCTATGTAGCGCCATGGCAGGGACTTCTACAAACGCGGCCGACAGACAGTGCTTCTAAATCCCGGGGGTTGGTCCCCACCACTGTCCCCACCACTGTCCAGGCCCGGGGCTCTCCACCCACAGGGCTCCAAATGTCCCTGGCAGTGCAGAGAGGAGTGCTCACCCCGCCAGCCCAGCCCGCCAGCCAGCTTCTTGGAGATCTCAGAGAGAACATTTGTTTGGGCTGCCAAGTTAAATCTTCCTCCCTCATGTCAGGGCATTGGAAAAGCAGTCAGGGGAAAGGGGAAGGGGGAGAGCGGGGGAAGAAGCCGCGGGAAGGAGGGCGGGAGAGAGCGAGCAAGCTATCCAGGTCGGCAGGCTCCGAGCCCCAGTTACTCTTAGCACTGCCAGTCCAAGGAGCAGCAGCTCCCCGGGCAGACATCGCCCGGGCTCTCGGCATCGAAGCGGGGATCTGGTTGCCAGACCTCCCGGGTCGGGTGCGAGATGCTAGGCTCCGTGGGCCGGGGTTGTGGGAGAGGTCCTCGCCCTGCTCTGGGCTGGAGGCACAAGGAGGAACTGTAAAGCAGAGGAGGGAAAAGTTTGCGGCAGGTAGAGGGAAGGACCGAGTAGAGGGAAGGACCGAGTAGCCGCGACGATCTCCTGTCCCCGGGGGAGGGTAGGGGGCCCAAGCCCGCAGTCAAGGCGCGCTCCCGTCCGCTAGTCCTCCCGCCTGGGTTGTTTACATTCCTGGAGTGTCTTTTAAACCGGAGGCTGTGGCCGGCTCCTGGCCTTCTCCAGCGGCTTCGGGGCAGTCTCCCGTGAAAATCTGCTGGCGCACAATGGCCAGGAGAGGCGGCCGCCCCTCGCCCGCGCCACCACCACTCCAGGGCGGGGAGCTTGCCCTCTGCACCGCGCCCTCTCCCCGCCTGGCCAGCTTCCTGGACAGATGTCCCTGGCCAGGGGTCGACGCGCTCCTGCAGCCTGCACCGCGACACCGAGGCCGTCTTCCCCACTGTTTTCTCCCCGGCCCTGACGCCAGGAATGTGAAACAAGCTTTCAGAGCTTCTCCCCTACTATCCCGACCGAGCTTCAGCTCCTGCCCGGCCCCTCAACCTCTGCCGGTGACGGCCTCCCACTTCCCCGGGGCCACCGCCGCCGGAGACAGAGGAAGAAAGAACAGGGGGAAATTACTTTCGTATTTGCAACGCGCGCGCGCACACACAGACACATCTTCCCCTTGGGCTCGCCTCCCGGCTGGGGCAGCCCCGGCCAGGCGTTGGCCTGAAAGCCCTTAGGCTTCCGAAGCCCGAAAGAGAAGCCTCGGCACACTCCCCTCAGCGTGCCCTGCTTCAGCCGCGCGCCGCGTTTCCCTGGGCCATTCTTCCCCTAAAACAACTTAACCGCGCCCCCATCTCCCATGTACAAAAGTGTGTTCCCCATAGAAATTCGGAGACACAACTTAACAACACTAACCCTGGCCACCCAGGAATCCGGCGTCTTCCCGGCGGCTCTCGTATGCACACAGGAGCACAACTTCACATCTTTCCAAAGGAGGCAAGGGAGACCCAGTCAGTCCTTCCCGGATCCTCCTCCACCTCCTCTGAATCCGCGTCCCGGCCGGCCCCCGACTGTTGGGAGCGACGGCTGGAGGCGCGCCGGCAGGAGGCGGGCACCGAGTCCGCGCGCACACAACCGCACCGGCGCCCTGCACATCCGAGGATCCCCGGGTCCCCGCGCTAATGCCGAGCTGCTCTACACAGCTAGGCGCTAGCTAGTGGCCAGGGCCTCCGCCCCCGGCAGCCAGGGCAGCGCACCGAGCCCGCGCCGCTGGCCCCTCTCGCCCAGCCGGAGCTAAACCCCTAAGCGGAAAAGCGCCAGTATAGTACCCCGCGCTCGCAACCCGGCGATCCGCGGGGAGCGGGTGGAAACCTCGGTGCTAACGGGCGCCTAGCTCTGTCCCCAAACTTACCGGGCGCTGCGAGCACCACTGCCACCGCTGGAGGACGCGTCGCCGCCACCGCCCGGCAGGGCCGGCTGGAGCCGGGAGGAGCGCAGTGGGAGCGCGGATATCCACTCGGCTCCGACTCCGGCTCCTCGCCGGCCGGGGCCGGGGGTCACAGCGCTGCGCCGGAGCTGCTCGCTCGCTCTGCGGCCCGATCGCTGCTCGCCCGCCCCGCCGCTTGCTCTCCCGGGCGCCCGCCGCCGACGCCGCTCGCTTTTTTAATGTCCACAGACAGTGAAAAGGAACTCGGCGTTAGGGGGTGAGTAAGTGAATCAACTCGCCCGGAGCCGAGCAAGTTGAAGTGTCAGATTACATTGGCTATTCTATTTCCAAAGGGCCCCGCGCCGCCGGCCTCCCGCAAAAGCCGGCACGGAGTATCGGCAGGAGCGGAGTGCCGCGCCTCCAGCGCTCAGCTCTGCCTGCTTAGGTTCACTATCTGCGCACTCACTGCGCTCTCCTTTTCCTTTCTGCTTCTCTCTCCTTTCCTTCTTTTCCTCCCTTTCTTCCCCGTTCCCAGGTCTCAGCTCTCTCTAAGCTTTTCTTTTCCCGACCCTGGTAGGCAAAACGCCACCCCTGCCTCTCTAAGCTGCTGGTTCACTCTCACCCCCCCTCTCGCCTCCCTACACTGCTCTTTAACACTCCACCCCCCAAATCTCCTAAATTTGGAGCAGCGAGACTGATGTGCCTAGGAAGGGACCGCATTGGTAGGAGCAAAATTACTGCCAGAAGGCGTACCCCGCTTCCTGCTGGTCCCCTGAGGGAGTGCACTGGGGGCGCAGGTGCTGTCCGAATTGGGGTGACCGAGTTGTTAATGAGAGGTGTGCGAAGGTTCCCCGGAGACTTGGGATTATTCCTAAAACGGGGTGATTGAGAGGGGGTGAGAGGACCCTAACCCTCACCACGGGTGACATAGGAGAGGCTACAGTGCGCCTCCATTGACGTCTGAGGAGGAGCGAGGGGTGCAGAGAGAACCATATGTCCCCACCGCCACTCGAAGTTCACAGACGCTAGAATGCCCCAGTGCCTTGCTGGGAGCGCCTGGGGCTCCTCAAGCCAAGCGCTCCCGCGCTGCAGAGGTGGAAATAACCTAGCGCAGCTCCTAGTCCAGGGCTAGGCACCACTCCTGTAGTGGCGAAGGGCACTCACGGAGCAGTTAGGTGCGCCTACTCGTGGGGGTTTCCCTCACAGACCCGCCCCCCGAGAGTATCCAAGTGCGCACTCCCTTTGGCTCACGTCCATTGCCACTCACACAGAAACTCCTACACAAATGGCACACTCGTTTGCTCCTACCCTCTTAGCACAGCACGCAATCTGACCCCTCCCTCCACAAACACACTCGTACACACTTTCCATCCCAGATATTCCCGTGCACCTGGACTCATACAATAGTACACACCAATGTCGCTGTACACCACCCCAGTACGTTTAAAAAAAAAAAAACCTAAACAAAACACGATGCATTCCCCCGTGCGCTACCATCTCACGTTCACGTATACATACAAACACACGTTCCCCTAACTCTTCCACATTCCTTCCTCAACACCCTCTCCCTCTGATTAGAGGTACTCCAGTCCTAGAGCTAATAAACGTCTAGGTTGGACTCGCGCGCAAGCACGCACTCCCCTCCAGGGCAGGCGGGGAGGCTTGGGTCGGAGCCCACTAGGCAATCCAGGTGTGGCGATAACTCCGTGCTCCGCGTTTTGCAGGCAGCCACGGTGTCGGAGGCGAGGCGAGGAAGGGAGCTGGAATAACAAAGGCAAGTTGGGAAGAGCGCAAGGGGGCGCAGCCCCGGCCGGGCTGCGGGGGGAGCCCTGCGCTGCCGGGTCGTCGGAGGCTGCTTGGCCGCCAGCCGGGAGAACCGGAGGTGGGGAGGAAAGGTGGGGGAGAGGGGCGGGGCCTCCGCGTGACGTCAGAGAACAATGACACCGCTGGGGGCGGGCTCGGGCCCGCAGCCCGGGCGGGGGTCTTCCTCCGGGCCTGGGGCGGGCGGAAGAAGTCTTGGTCTCGCCAGGGCTGCGGTTTGATTGACGAGGTCCGCATGGGAGCGCAGACGTGCCACGCAGACTCGCGGGTTCCTGAGCCTCCTGGGTGGTGATCAGAGCGCACCGGGAGCCAACAGGGGGAGCAGGCCGGAGCCCTCCCCCGACCACAGACCCCCATTTTAGAATAGCCTTCTGAGGGCTGGCTGCTCTGACCTCGACTTGAACTCCTTCAGGGCCAGAGAGATCACCCCTTCCACCACCAAGACAAGGAGGCAAAGTGCATTTGCTAGCTTTGTATTCGTTCTCAAAGCTCTGTCAGGAATTCCTGAGGGTAGACTGCAGCTCCTTCGGTCCACATGGACCTGGGGCAGGGGTGTCTGGGTGCAGGGAAACTACCTTTCCCAGGGCAGATTCTGCCTCCTGGTGCCATCGGGTGCTGGGGTGCTGGTGGGTGTGGGCTGAGGGTGGTGCTCTTTTCTGGCCTCGGACCAGTCACACAGGATGAGCTGTTAGCAACTTGCTCCACTACCCACCCACAGGTGGCAGCTGAGTATCCCTGGGGAAAGTGGGTGGCATGAAATCACTTCCAGACCTCTAGGGGCACTGAAATGGTCCGATCCCAGCACATTTCCAGAACACACACACACACACACACACACACACACACACACACACACACACACAGAGAGAGAGAGAGAGAGAGAGAGAGAGAGAGAGAGCGCTTGTGGGTGGCCCAAGTTGGGGAGGGTAGTCTGAGAAATCCTGGAAAGCTTGACTTGAAAAATGACAATTCAGTTTACTGAAGGGAGCTACTGCCATCCTGCCCTCAGACATTTACACCATTGGTACACCCAAAATTCTGCCTTCATCCCCAGCACTAAAGCCCTGTCAGACTTGGAGTGCAAGAATCCAACCCCAACCAACAGAGTGGGGGAGGGCAGTTCCTGTTGTCTGGTTGACCACCTAAGTCAGAGCACTTGGCCTTCTCAGTCTTTCTTCAAATAAGTAAGTAACCAGAGTGTCGCGAACACTTATCTCGGGCAGCGTACCAGTTGATTCTGGCAGCGGACGGCTCAGCCCGTGGGGTCCCTTAATTACTGGTCAAGAGGCAAGTGGATGGTGTCAAACACAATTTTAATATGCTAGTCACACATAGAAGGTCGAGGGGGAGTCCTTCTCGCTTCCACACTCCAAAGGTTGTTGGTTATATTCATCAGAACACACAATAGATTATACTAAGGGCTAACACTATAAGAACTATTAGTAATAATATTCCATCTAAGTTCTAAGTTTCAATGTATAGTGATACGGCTGGTATAGCCTTAACAAGTATCTGAATAACAATTGGTGAGCAGTCTGCATTACAGTAATGCAGTCCTCATGCTCGGAAGCTATACGACCTGATGTTTGTCTGCCAAACAGTCCAAGCTCCGATGACTGGAACAGTCCCGATGTAGCTGGGGATCGTTGGTCAAGAGGCTGAATTAGTATTGACCATGAAGAGTGCTTGACCGCGAAGTCAGAGTGCTTGACCGTGAAGTTAGTTTCTCTTTGTAGTCTCGTTCTCAGGTTCAGGTTCGAACCTTGACTCTCATGCCATGCCATGATCTCAAGAGTGAGATGGCGAGGTGGACTTCAGTCCCTCCTTCTATACTAGTGATTGATGTAACACTTCATCCCCTTTCTGATAGCCACTTACGTCTGGTTATCACCCCTTGGGTGGACACCCACATGTGGCTATCACACCTCAGGTGTGAGGGGGTGGACACTTGGGTGGTCCTTGCATATGGCTATTACACTTTGCATAAGCAAGTCTGCTAATCAGAAGCTTGCATTATTCTGGTGTTTCCAAACATCTGTTAATCATCTCATGCTCACAAACACTCAACTTGTCTCACAATATTTGAAATGTACTTTCTCAAAATGGAGTTTACTTTGCTTTCCTGCCTGCCTAATTACATGCTCATTACACAGTGCTAGTCACCTCCAGGAAGTAGAGAAAATGGTGACCTCTGATAAAAATTCATGTTCAAAAGCTCCTGTCCAGAAGGCTTCACCCCCTTTCCTTCTTAAAAAACAAAAACATTATATTTGTTTACTTGAGGGGAGGGATACATAGATGAATCAGAGGACAACTATTGGGAATCAATTTTCTCCTTCCACAAATGTAGGTCCTGGAGACTGAGTTTGGATCTTCAGGTTTGGCAGCAAAAGCCTTTACCCAATGATGAGCCATCTTGCTTGTCCCTCCACCCTTATTTCTAGCCAACATGTACATCTGGAAACCCAGAAGTGTCTGCAGAGATGAGAAGGAGTCTAATGGGACAGAGTGAACATTGTGTTCAGCCTGCCCAGCCCACCAAGCATGGCACCTTGGGGGCAGTAAGTCTGAGAAATCACATCCAGGCCTCTTTGTGAGGGCTCCACGACCCAAGCATTGGTGCTCCCAGGCCCTTAATATCTTTATTCCTCTGCCCAGGAGCTAACTAGACCAGTTGGCTCCCTCTGAAGTCTTAAATGGTATGGCTTATTTAGTGCCTACTGTGTGCTGAGTGGGGACATCATGGGCATTAACTTATTGCCTGAAGTTAGGGACATTACTGCCCCCCTAAAAGAAATAGCACTCTAAATACCGTCCCCACAGGGCTCAGGCTCTCATTAACACAGCTTCTTGTTAACCAACAGCCCTTACCCAGAAATTCTGTGTAGCCCTAGGCAAGCTGTTCTCCCTTTCTGGGCCAGCTCTGTAAACTAAAGGCTAGGGCTCTCAGCAGTGATCAAGCCATTCTGTTGTCTATGCCTTTGAGTTCCCAATCTCAGCCTCAACATCAGTAGGCCTAGGTTGGAGTAGAGAGGTGGAAAGTGTACTCTGGCCAGTCAGTGCCTGTATTCCCCCTGGCTCAAAAGGCAGCTTCAGTCCCCACCGGAGTGTGGGCTGTGCAATGCAAGCTCAGTTTACACTCACCTTTCCAGCAAGCTTAAGTGCCTCTAGTTCCCTGCCCTGATGGTGGAACTATCAAGACTGAGGAAGACGGCCACTGCTAAGGCGGGGCCTGAGCTTGAGTCCCAGGAAACAGGAAGTCCAAAGCCCAGGAGGAAGACAGTGATGGGAGGTGTGAGCACTTTGATTTGTAGAAGATCTATGCAGGACCCAGCAAGGATGGCCCATGGACCAGGCTGCTGTCAGTGGGCTCAGGTAGGAACGGGCATAAAGGTGCCAGTTCCTGCCTCTCTACTGCTGGAGGCAAAAGGTGTATGAAAATCCAACTCACTGCTCCCTGTGGGCCAAGTGCTTTGGAGTTCCATCTCCTTCCATGTCTCCAGCCTTGGTATCTCCAGGCTGAGGGAGGAGCACAGAGGTTGTCTGGCTGTTCCAGGGTAGGGTTCCAGGTCTGGCAGCACCACTGAGCTCATCTCATTACCAGGTATGATACAGATGAGTTGACCTTTAAAGTGCTTCTGGGGAAGAGGTAGCTACCTGCCAGCAACTGATCTCTGTCTAAGCTCTTTCTGGACAGTGAGTGGTGGGAGCGTAGGCAGTCTTCACCTGTGGTTGGCCAGGAACCTTTGAGTTCTGTCCTGCTCTGTGCCTATACCTTGTCAGAGTAGATAGTTGATCCGACACAGAAAGCCTGGACCCTCTAGCATAGAGCCTTTATGTTCCCACTAGATTGTCCTCCCTTCTCTGGACATAGAAAACTGATGTACCAGCAGAAGATGCCCAGTACTATGACCATCTAGGACTTATTTGTATTGGTTTTTTTTTGGGGGGGGGTCACACTGAGACAAAGTCTTGGCATATAGCCCAGGCTGACCTTTGAACTCAAGACTTCTGTATTGGCTGAACGCTGGGATTACAGCTGTGAGCCACCACACCCAGCTAGGATATGTCATCTTGTGTTGCCATTCTCTGATCCTCACAATGGCACTTCTATGGGTGACTAACATGAGCTACAGAGGGTGGTGGTGGCTTTCACTGGGCCACAGGGCTGGGAAGTACAGAGAAAGCACAAAAGATGGGGCACTTTCTGCAGCACCCACTCCCTATACTAGACTCCACCAAGCCGCAGGCTGGTGCTGGTGTGTGAAGGACAGCTGAGGGAGACAAATACAGCATGCCAAGGGTGGAGTACAGCAGCTTCCTGCCTCAGTCCTGCAGCCCCTTCACCCTGCAAAAGAGCTCAGGCCTCACCTGAGTTGAAGATTACTAATAGCTCCATTTTACGGATAAGAAAACTGAGGCCCTGGAAATCTCAGTTGCCTGTGTAGCACCTCTTTGATACCTAATCCCCCCCCACCTCTAAAGGTAGAATGGTTCTTCGCTGTATACTATCACCCAGTGAATTTGACAGGCAGTCAAGTGCAGTGGAGATATGGGTCACACATGGACAGACCAGGCTCCCAGAAAGGACTGCCCAGATTATATGCCATTTTTCAGGTTTAGGTAGGAAAAATCACTGATGTTGACAGGTGCCTGGAAGGCAAGCTCTCATGGAAGCTGTAGAAAAACAGCCGAGAGTGGAGCATGGATCTGCACAAGATCACACAGCAAAGGTGGGAGAGGCATTCCTGCACCTTGCAGCCCGCCTTGGGGCCCCTTCAACTGTTCTCTTTTTGAAGGACACTCGGTCGGTCCCAGACACCTTTATGATGCTGAGCTGTTCAGTGAGTGACTCTAGTTCTTTTCCCCTCAATTAAAATGAAAGAGAGAGAAGAAAGAGAACCCAGGGCATTGTTTCCAAATGCAGCTGGTGCCAACCAGAATCAGAGTCCAGCTGCACTGGATGGAGTAGGAGCCAGTCACCCAGAGACCTTGCCTCACCCCTTCTTGCAAGTATCAGATGCCATCTGAGCGGGCTGGAGGACCACTGCCCACTATTGCGCTTTCCTCCCTCATCCACCTGCAGCCTTGGGTGAGCTGGACACCTTCCCTGGCAGGCTGTCCCCCACCCTACTAAGAAAGGTCTGTGGCTACCTATCTGGGGATGTTGCAAAGAGCTCTTTTTCTAGGATATCACTTTAATTTGATTAAATTCTGGTTTGGTTTCAGGGTGAACCAGAATTCTTCCACCCCCAGGAAGGAAGGCCATCTACAGGGACAGAAGACTGAGAACCTGGAGGTGTATCAAATAGCTCTGTGCAGAAATAGCTACCCATTTGTTCTTTGGAAAGGGCTTCCCAACACTCCATGGCTGTCTCCTTCTGCTCACATTCCTTTTGAGAAATCCCTCTTGCACCTGAACTCTGACCTTTCCAGGCCATGGACAAGTGTGACCCAGGTTACCCTAATGATCAGCCCTGCAAGAACATTTCCCAGTCACTGGTCAGGGTCTACAAGGAAGCTGCTGCCAGGGCTGGCTTCTCAGGCTTCCTCCTCCCCTGGGAAAAGCACTTTTGAGTTTGTAAAGAGCACTTTCTGGCCCATGTAAGCGCCACAACAGCCTCAGGTGGCAGGCAGATTGCACAACACACTTCGTGGAAGCAGACAATAACTTGGGAGTTTGGGCAATATCATGCAGGTGTGTGCATATGGGGGTTGGAGGGATGTCTTGTCAGGATTTGAACCCTGATCTCTTGATTCCATGTCAAACCCAGGTAGTGATGTTTCAAAAGATGCCACTCTTAACCCTAGATGTTGGCCAGGAGATAGGATCTCAGACACTTTGATTCATTCAAGAAATAATTATTGACTATAAGCTGTGTGTCAAGCACAGAATTAAGTGCTAAGGATCCAACACAGAGGATGCACATGTGATCCATGCTGCCACCATCTGATCATTCTGATGGAGAAAACCAGCCAAACCGTCCCTGTGCAGAAAGGTCTGTTCCCAGAGGTCCAGTCCATGTGCCCCAGAAGGAGCCCAGGGCCCAGGGTGCAGAGACTTTGGCTTTCGCCCTGGTGTTTCTTCTTCCTGGCTATGTGGACTGAAAAAGGTTTTCCTGACATCCATAAGCACGTAGCTTCTCCCATGGTTTTAGGTCCTTGCCCTATTCCCACCTGCTAGGTCAAGTGGTTAATGATTTCCTGGCATGAGTAATTATCCTGGTACAGTGATTTCTTAAACCCAACTTTCCATGGGCACTTGAAGGCAGAGAGAGGCTTCTTGGGTCATCTGACTTGAGCCCCCTCACTAAACAAGAACACCTTAGGCTCATTCTTCCCAGGAAGTAACAGTCTTCTTCCCTTTTTTTTTTTTAACCTTTCTGGAGGAGATAGAATGCTCGCTCCTTCACAGATCAGACCTCTGCCCAGCAGTGTGCTAGTAAATGTTTAACATCTGGCTCTCCAGACTGGGGAAAACCTGATTCGTAGTATCTGTTGATTCCCTTAGTGTAAATAGTCCTACCATGGTGGCCTGGTGCTGCATGCTTGGCAGTTCACATAGTTGGTGAAAATTTAACCACTGCCTTTCCTGAGCCAGTACAAGCAGGCTACAACACAGAGTTGCCCCCAAGAGAAGCCTGGTCCAACTTGACTTGCTAGAAAGTTCTTTCTGTTATGGAGCAAAACACCTCACTGCCCACATCAGCCCTTCAGATCTTGATTGGAACCCCATGAGATGGGTTGATCCAGAGCTTAGTGGAAGCCTTCTACCTTCCTCTCAGTCCTTTCTCCCCACTTCCTTTCTTCCCTTCTTTACTCCCATCCTTTCACAAATATTTATTGGGCCTTGGTGACGCCATGGTGCTAGGTACCATGGCTACACAGGCCATATCTTAGTTCCCTCGGCTCCACCTACCCTGCCTGTCCACCTCCCAGACCCCACTCAGACTGACTGACACCCACTCTCCCAAGCTTGTGTTGACTGCCACCCTTTCTCTTCCTGACTTGGTCAGCCTGCCTCCCTCTCAAACTCTTCCAGAGCCTTTATCGTCCCTTCGGGCACTTATCACTCTCTACCTCGGATTACAGCTATTTGTGTACATGGCTTATCTCCCTGCCAGACAGAGAGGCAGCTCCGGCTGTTGAAAGTGTGGACTTTGGCCATGTGACCTGGCCTTCCATCCCATGCCTGCCACCAGGGATATGTATTCTCTGGAGCTCACACCGCGTTTGGGAACCTCAGTTTCTTTATCTTCAAGGCAGGCCTGGTGATAACCACTTCTAAGATGGTTTTGGCCATTCAGTGGGATTAAAATGTAAGCCCCCTTTCCGTTTCCTGTCTGGACTTCCATCCTCTTTTAGATAGACTTTGTGCCAATGCCTCTTCTCAGTCTAATTATTAGAGGAGTCTAATACTACTTACAGCAGACACATATGTAACAATGAAAAATACAGGGTCTTAATACAAGAACTTACATATGTGAATCCATTTCATCTTCCCAAGCATGGGACACTGGACTAGTAGTATTTCCATCAACAACAGTGTGCTGGATGCAATAACACACACTCATAATTCCAACGTTGTGGAGGCTGAGGCAGGAGGAACAACTATGTAGGCAAGTCCTTCATACTTCCTGCTTTACAACTAGTGTCTGTCAGAGATACTGGGTCAACAGGCTGAAGATAGATGCTCTAACATATGGAGAGAAATTGGAGACTGTCTAGGCAGCCAGTTGTCTGTCATTTCTTAGTTTTGGAAGCTGCTGGCTCTGCATTTCCTATATAATCAGGTATATTTATCCTTCTCGGGTCTTTGATGTGGTTGAAGACTAGATAGATAGTTATAGTCTCACAGTTAAATTTTAAGTTCTTTAGGAATTAAAAGGATGTTCTAGGTCTAAGAAGCTGACTTTAAGTTGGTAATGCAAGTTAGGATGGAAACTGAGTTAGGTATAGAACTTTAAACTCATGGAGATAGATAGATAATAGAATATCAATATTAGTTGCCAAATTTGTATGGACTTGACATTGAGAATGTATTGTTATACCTTATAATTTTCATAATTATTTAAAAAAAAGAATTATGAGTTCTGGGAGAAGGGGGAGAGGGTGGGAGGGTGGGACTGGGAGGAGTGGAGGGAGGGGATTGTGATGGAGATATAACTTGAAGTAATAAATAAACATTAAAAAACCGTTTAAAAAAAAAAAGAATTTGATGCTAGCCTGGGGACCATTTCCCAGATCCAACCAGTCAATCAAGTAAAAGAATAATTTAAGGCATAGGCAGGTTACATAAGCCCAAGGTCACAAAGACAGTGGGTGAAGGAGCTAAGATTTGAATCCAGGACAATCTGTCTTAGAGCTCCAGCTGTTAAAGTTGATGCAGTATGGCAGAGCGGTATATATGTCTGTGTCTTGGAGAGGCTGGGAATTAGGGTGTCTGTAATGTGCCCAGCCTTTGCACATCCTTGCCCTGGCCTAGAGATGGGTGCAGTGATGCAGGGAAGCCATTGATTTGCCCTTTAGGGACTCTCAAAATGTAAAGTGGTTAGTACTCAAGGGAGAAATGCCTCCAGGCCCTTGGCTAGGGGACAGAGAGGCCACCGATGGATGGAGCAATGTTAGGAGGCTCACTGAAAGAAGCATTTGTGACAACAGGCCTTGACAGAAGTGGACAGCCAGAGGAGTGGAGGTAGAGTGCAGTGGGAGAGCATCAGAGGTTCATCTAGGGATGAGGCTCACATTTCTGTGCACACTGTTAGGCAGGGGAGCAGAGGCCATGGGGTGCCTATGGGCTTCCAAAGACAGTATAGAACAAAGAGCTGGATGAACCTGGGCCAAGTTGATGCTCTGATTCTCTAGAAGCTTCTCTGAGCTTCCATAGTCCGAGGCTCTGAATTTGAATCTTATTGGACTCACCGTTCCACTTTCCTGAGCCTTAGTTTCTCCTGCAGAATAGGTGCGAAGAGTGGACCTTGGATTCAGCTGAAGGATGAAACAGATGACAGGAGGTAGAAGCTGGAAACTCTTGATGCAAGAGGTAGGCAGAAGTACTTGGGGTAGAGAGAGGAGATGGTAGGGCCAGAGGAGCCCAGCATGCTTGGATTTCGGTGGCAAGTACTAGATCTGCCAGTCTTTCTCACCTATTTTCTGTTGCCAAAGGCTTGCCAGTTCTGTTGGTTGATATCTACAGGGGCAGATCCATGCTGAACCCTGTTCCTCCCACCAGCTTAGGGAAGCCCAACTATGGCTCCTGAAGGCAGGCGTTATAAAGTACACTAAAGAGTCCTTGAAGAACATTAGTCCTGTGCCTCATGGACACTATGAGACTGCTTTTCCCTGAGGTCTGCTCAAACCACTGTCCCTCCAGTCTCCTGTAAGAACTGGGTCTCAGAGTGTCAACACTGTTTTGTGATTTTTATTTGTGTAGCTTACACACAGTTTTGATAAAGGAAGGCAGCTCATTGGAGTCTATTTAAACCTTTTTCCTCCCATAAGACAGTCTTCGTCTATGTGAAATTTTCTGTACATTCTGTGTGCAGAGCAGAGAAAAGCCTCCTCCTTCTTCTTCCTCCCCCCTTCCCAGCCCAGTGGTACTTCTACTAAATTGTCTTGTTTGGTTTTTGTTTTGTTGTTTTTAATAAACTGACAAATGACAAAATGGTGAGTTTATGATGTTTACACAAAAGTTCTATAAGCTGTGTATACAGTTTTTTATGTAAAATATTAAAAGACTATGATGATGACATTTATAAATGAAAAAAAAAAAAGAGAGAACTGGGTCTCAGGTGTGTGACAACAGGGTCCTAGAATGAAAAGTAACCCTTCCCCCAAACCAGGCAAGCTTCTGGGGGCCCTTGGAGGCAAGGGAGGCTGTGGGGAGGGATGCAGTGAAAGGGTGTATTAATCCAGGATCACCCTTAGGGGCTCTCTGTGATGCTAATCTCTTCTGCTTTTGATCTGTAGTCCCCAACCCCACCCCCAATCCCTGCCCAGTTTGAACTGGAGTCTTAATGCTACACTGGGGCTGGGATTACAGCTGCCCTGGGTGAAGCCCAGCATATCCATAATGAAGCAGAAGGGGTTTATCCCTGGGGAGGAGATTAGAGCCTGGGTTACCTGCCTGGCATATGCATTGTACTCTCCTTTGCAGAACTTTCTCGCTCTTACTTTCTTCCATGCCACACAGAAACCCAGTGTGCCCTAGGGAAAGGACCAGAGGCTCTGGTCATTAAGAAGGGAGTCAGGCCAGAAGCTCAGTTAATTCTGGACTCCAGTCCTGCCCTGTCTGTATGAAGGGGCTTTGTTCAGGCAATTTTTATTGGTTTGGTTTCTGACCAACTTTGGTAGAGGAATCCTAAATGCCAGGGGCTACCAGAATACGCATGGTCTCTTACTGTGATCCTGTAATAGGCCTGCAAAATGGATAGTCAGAGTGACCCAAGGAACTGAACTGAAGTGGTAGTCTAAGCAAATCCAGGACAGCAGCTCATCAGAATTCATCACTATACAGAGAGGATGGCCCACGTGGATATGTGCAGTCCATGCGAAGAATGTGTTGGCCTTCTTTGCATGTCTTCCTGCCCATGCCCAGCCTTGTTCTAGACATAACTGGAATCTTCTATACACTCAGTGGAGCTGGGAAGACAGCCCAGGCCTCCCCATACTGCTGCAGAGTAGGATAGGGCACCTTTGAGGATGCCAGCCTCAGGGGATCATAGAGGCCTCTTAGCCTGCCCGGACTCTCAACAGCCCTGTAAAACTGTGCTTATACACAATTAAAGGTTTATTACATTTTATTTCCTACATATAAAAGATTACCTGTGTGCTATGAGCACATTGCAATGGAAGCTCCTGACCACTCTGTTCAAGAACTGCATTACTTAGGAACTGGAGAAGACCTGCCTTCTGACCCCGTACTTCCCAGAAGGAACTAGTACCCTAAATGTGGTCATTACTCCCCTTTTTAAAACAAATCATTTCGGCACGTGTGTGGAACTGCTGAGCCAACTGCACCTTTAAGACAAGGTATTAGACCCTGCAGTCCCAGAGGACATGATTTCTTTAAGGGAAAGGGGGACCTTTGAAGATCTGCCTGTATTCTCATGTCCCCTTTTCTTGAGGGTCACACAAAGTCTCTTTTGATCTCCTGCAGCAAATGCTCTGAAATGGGACATGTGCTTCTGGTGCAGCCAGCAGGGCAGGGCAAGACCTGGCAGCTAGACATTCCTTGAGCAAGCTGTGCTACTGTGTAGTGCTCACTGCCTGTAGGACCCCTTCCTTCCCATTCAGGATACCCGGGTCCTCCTTCCAGCTCCAGCTCCAAGGACTCATTGCAGTCTCTCTTGGGAAATCTGATCTCTGTACTTATCAGTGTCTTTGTGTAACCATCATGCTCACAGGACAGAGATGTTAGGGAGCTAATACCCAAATCTTGGGGAGCTGAGCATTGGCCCCAAAGCAGATAGTCCTAGAGTGAGTCAGCATAAGAGTGTGCATGAGAGCTAGTGGACATCCTGGGTGTAGAGACTCAATGGTATGGACTTCCAGAGGTCCTGTGGGTTAGGCTGGCCTGTGGACTTGGAAGCAAGTCTCGGGGGGCTCCTAGTACTTGGGGTTTCTCTGATACCCACTTATTGGATGGCTGTGTAAGTCAATAGACATGCATACATGTAAGTGTTGTTAACACACAGGCGCGTGTGCACACACACACATACACAAACGGGCTTGCATATGTGTGCATAACATGATCCCAAGTCCACATGTGTGTGGCACATGATACAGGGACTTTCTTCTCTTCATGGATGAGCCTGCTTGATCTCTGAGCATCACACCAGGCCAATATATAGAGAACCTATCATGCACTAGACCATGGGGGCTGACAGGGCAGTAGGTAGACAGCTGGCCCTTGAGGGAACTGAGTAACACCGCATGTCTTCCTAGACTGCCCACCAGCCCTAACAGCCTCCCAAAATAGAATCCCTAGCACCTAGAGGCCTGATAGAGTGCCTACAGGTCAACAATGGAGCCAGAGCCAAGACACCAGCAAGCAGGTGGTCAGTGCTTGTTTCTCACGCTAAGTGTTGTCAGTGCAGGGCCTGCCAGGACCCTTCATCCACAAGGAAGCTAGCATCAGGAAGGTCCAGAAACTTCCCCTTTTCTTTTGCTTCCAGGACCTAAGCTGTGACTTCCCTCAGTGACATTTCCACAAGTGTCCTATAGGAGGACACACAGCTCTAGGCAACAGCAGAGACTGAGGACAGCCTTGAGCACAGGGAGACTGGACAGGGAGGAACAGAACCCCAGATGTCTGAACTGGGGACCAGGTCATCCCTGCCACAGGGTAGCCACACATGCACACACACACACACACACACACACACACACATACACATACATGGCTGTACACATGTGCACACATGCAAAGCTTGTTCCAGGCCTTTCAGCCCATCTCTTTACTCAGTCTGTCCCCAACGGGGACCTTCAGCTCCAGTACTTACTGCAACAGAGTTCCAAGTTGTGTTTGAGGGAGATAAACTTTGGCATGATCAGGAAGTCTTTTCTGGGTGTTTTGGGCTTCCCTTTCAGGTGACATGGTGGTATGGGCTATTAGTGTGATTATGGGGCCTGGCAGATTCTTGTCTTACCTTCTATGCATCTCCCTCCAAAAGGTCACCTTAGAAGGCCTGAGTTAAGCTCCCTTAGTGGCCCTGTGTCTTAGCAGGGAACTTTGGCTACCTGGTAGAGCCCATAACTCCTCATTTCCAGCTGTGGGACTGTGGACAAATACCTTGCCTTCCTGAAACCTAGTTCCACACTTGTACTGCCTTAATAGTGCCTGGAGAAAGTCACACCAGTCCAGGGTACAACTGAGACACTCAGGTGAACCTTGCAAGCCCCATGCCTAGTGGAAGCCACTGGGTTCAGGCCACCAACACTACAGGATGTACGCTTGCCCTGATGGTCCCAGGAGAGCCAGAATTCAGATTTGGCATTGCTTTACCAAGTGGGGGCTTTGAGCATGCCACTGACTCCCTCTGGCTACAGCTGTGTCCATCTCAAAGGAGCATAGCGACTCAAGGGTTAGATGAGATAAGGGCAGAAGATGGGCATCAGAAAGGTCTTTCAAGTAACAAGCCTGTGCCCTTGAGGAATGACAGAGGACAGGACACTCAGTCTTCTGGCATCCGGTTGGGCTGAACTCATATGTCCTCACAGAGGGACAATGAGTAGTTTGAGAACCCTCTTCTGAGATCACCAGGCCCCTGGCTGCTGGTGATAGAACGTTCCTTTGAGGGGAGGCTAGTCCCTTTGAAACTGCCAGTCTACACTAGAGAGGTTAAGGCGACCTGCTTTCAAAGCGGCTCTTCCGGCCCTTAATTACCCTCTGTCACCCATAGGTGGAATTTCCACTCAGTTAGCTGAAGAAAGGCGCCCACGCGGCTGGCTGCCACGTGCCGGTGGGGACTGGGCTTTCCTGCCGCCTTTGTGCAGCCAGCTTGGGTTTCTGATTTTAATGATTTCCTGAATTCATTCCATTTCCTACCTCGGGGAAAGGAGGAGAGGTGATCCTCTTGGAAATTCACATAATTGCTTTTATTTGATTTTTATTAAAATGCATTCAGGAATAATGTGATTGCCCCCGTTATTACGTCGTTCATCAATCCTGCTCAGTGACTCTGTGGCAAAAAAAGCAATGGGTGCAGGAGCCTCCAGGGCAGGCAGGGTGGGACAAGAGCACTTCATAGTGGCTTGGGGGCTCTTCTGGCCCTGGGGGGCATCACAGTCCCCATCTCTGGCTCCTTCCTTGCACATGCACATGCACACCCATGGCTCCTGCATGGAGATAGAGGCCTGCTGCAGTCTGAGAACGTATTTTACATGTCTTCCAATCTCAACTCACCCCTTCTCCCTCCCTGCCCACCTTGGAGACACAGTCCCAGGTGAAGTCTGTGGTGGGAGACATATTGGCTTCCCCTATCCACATCCCCTGTTCCCTACATGTTGGTCTGTTTCCTGTATAGCTTTTGGCTTTGGGCTATTAACATATAGAATTAACAAACCGTCGTCTCACTCAGACCAGGTACGTCCTTATCGACTTGGTGCCATTAGAATAGGGGCAGATTGTTCGGCTTTGCTCAGGCTCTATTTACTAGTGAAACTAGTGGGATCACAACCCAGTGCTTTGGTGCACTCCTGTGATTCCAGCACCAAGGGAAGGAGACTGAGGCAGGAGGAGCCTTGGCTGCTTGCTCAAAAGGTGGCCTGCTGTGTAGAGGAAGCTATGTAGAAAATCAAGGAGTATGGTGGTAAACACCCACTTTCAGAGATCCTTTTGTGGGGGATTCACTTCTGAGAAAAGCCTTTCTTAGCTTAGAAAAAAGCAATGAAATTCAACTTGTTTACTGAGTTTTCATTGTTTCTGTTTATTTTGGTGCAAGTCATTTGACAATGACCACAAGCTAGGGAATTCAGAGAATGGAGAAGGTAGATTTTGAATTTAAGCTATTGGGGTCTTTGGTGATTGCCATCCAGCTGAGCATTCAGAGGTGGCATCTGAGAGGCTCACTCTGCACCATTCCTGTCACTGGGATGCTGTGACTATTTTTTTGTGGGCCAGGCTACATGCCACCCAGATCCTTGTGACCACTTCCTCTGAATCATGGGCTCCTGTCCCAGCACCTGCTGTCTCTCCAGTCAGGTTGTAGTCTGTCCAGGAGAGTAGGTCCTGCTCTTTCATAGAGAGGGACAGGCAGTGGGCTGGGAAGGACCTCTAGAGTCTCAGTAAAAGGAGTCTCAGCCCAGAGTATGAAAAAGATACTACTAGTCATAGTGGGCCTTAGCCTGGAGTTGTCTTTTAGTGTTCAGTTCTGAGCTGGAGTGGTTTCAGCTTAAGCCACTGTGATAGGGACTGCATAGCAGGGAACAACCCTCCTCCCAGCTAAACTACACTCTTTCAAAATTCTGATGAGATAGATAGCCCACATGCACTTCTGGGGGATAGTAAACCCAGAGGACCTATAGCAGTTCCCAAGGCTATGAGCAGGTCAACTGAGGAGCTGAACAAAGAGTGCCAGTCGCCTTAAAGTCTCTGGTTGGTCCCATGCCTGTTCTCAACTCACGTCTGAGTAGCCTGGTCTAGGATCAGGACTCTAAGGATGGCCATACTGACTGAAATTGGGAAGCCCCTCCAGCCTCAGTTCTCCTTCTGTACTCTGGAGGCCAAGCCCAGAGTAGGCAGGGCACACACTCTAGAAAACGGTTCTGGGCAGGATCAGATCCCTTAGAGCCTGGAACCAGGGACTTGAATGGACTTCAGGAGGGAAGCATCTGACTACCTACTCAGTTACCCCAGCAGCTCCAGAGGTCCCTGGGCTGAGTCCTCTCTATGCCCCTCCTCCCACACTTGCTATTGCACCCCAGCCTGCGTGTTGCACCTCAGCCTCCTGGCTGACTGACACCCAGCCTTGCTCAGCATGCAGTTTCGTTATCAGATCTCCTTTCTCTCCTTGTGGGCCTCAGCCTTGCCCCTGCCCCCACCCCATTGCCTTTTCCTCTCTGAAGTGATCTGCCTTTTCCTGCCACCCCCACGTGCAGCACACAGGAGATGTGTGCTCCTTGCTGCTTTAAAAATGCTTCTTTTTGGTGGTGGGGGTGGTGTACCGACTGAGCTTCAGAGTCCTGCTGTGTGCTGGTGATCTGTGGGCAGCAGCTGGGCCAAGTGGGGTTAGAGCTACTGTAGGCAGCAGCATCCACAGCCTAGAGGCCTCTGGATCCCACGTACTGGTCCAGGCTTTGGCGTATTGCCATTAATCCAAGCGCCTAAGGAATCTGGTTGGTCAGAGGTTTCCAGTTGGTTCCCACTGCAGATAGCTGAGCCAGAAGGCAGCTGAGGGCCAATCTTCTGAACTTCCAATCTAGCTTCTACCTAGTGTATAATGTTACGTTAAAGGTTCCCATCCTAGGCATGAGGAGCCTCGGCGTGCCACGGGACCTCATTCTCTAGACAGTGGCTGCCGCCCCACGCGCCGAGACCTGCCACCCCAGACCCTACTCCCTTCTGACTCGGCCCTCGCGCCCCAGGCCTGGCTCAGGCGGCGCGACGGGAGGATGAGCGAAGGGCGGCGGAAGGAGGAGCCGCCTCAGCCACAGCTGGCCAACGGGGCCCTCAAGGTGTCCGTGTGGAGCAAGGTGCTGCGGAGCGACGCGGCCTGGGAGGACAAGGATGAGTTTTTAGATGTGATCTACTGGTTCCGACAGATCATCGCTGTGGTCTTGGGTGTCATTTGGGGTGTTTTGCCCTTGCGAGGCTTCTTGGGAATAGCAGGATTCTGCCTGATCAACGCAGGCGTCCTGTATCTTTACTTCAGCAACTACCTACAAATTGACGAGGAAGAATATGGTGGCACATGGGAGCTCACCAAAGAAGGGTTTATAACATCATTTGCCGTGTTCATGGTCATTTGGATCATCTTTTATACTGCCATACACTATGACTGATGGCGTTTGCTCCCACTTCTTCTGTCCAGTCCAGAAGACCCTTTTATTACAGCACAGATACATGCTTATTGGAGCACTCCTGCTGTGTGGAACCGAGAAGACCCACATCTCCTGGACTTAGAATCAGCATGTTGGACATCAATATTTTCTGCAAGGGTTGTGAAACTTTTCAAAGAACCATCCACCTTTGGGGAAGCATTTCTGAAGTTGTCCGTTATCAACCATTTTTTCTTGGATACCATCATGTAACAGCTGTTTACCAAGTGGAGCTGCTGCTGTTTAATCTGATGTGCCTCTAGATCCGGATGAAACATTGAATTGTCTTCCTTGGTTAAAAAAAAAAAAAAAAGTTCCCATCCTAACTTGCCCTCCCTTGCCTGTCCCCCTGGTACAGGGACTGCAACAGAACCAAGCAGCACAGCTTCCCAAAGCCACTGTGTCACTTCACTCAACTCTCTGGTTTGAGTGGACTTTAGGAGCTATATCAGAATTGCAATTCTAATTGAAATTTGGCTCAGTCTCTCATCAGAAGTCTTAGCTAGTAAATGAGAAGCATGGAAGAGACTCTAGCAGCCAGTAGACTTTGGAGCTAGGGTGCGGGAGGCTAGTTTTGTGTGCTTAACAAGAGTCTGAGGAAGCTTCAATGGTCAGGCAGGTTGGGGACAATGGCAGAGGGGAGCAAATGAGTACTATGATCTTGTTCTGGAAAGATCCTGGAGGCAGAAGAACAGAGAAGGCCACCAAGGGGATTTCATTTCTTTTCAGAAAACTTAAATGACTCACCTTCTCACCAAGAGCAAGAATTACAGAGGTCAGACTGCCCACTCTGGCCACCTGGGACTGAATCCCCAGTTCTTGGCCCCATCCAGCAGGTAGGTAAGAGATGAGAACTCTTTTTCTTCAGCCTGTAGCATCTCTGGCTCTTCTGGGGAGTGTTGGCTCAGCAACCTCCCAGGACCTGAGCATCACTTTTCATTAGCTTCATGTTTTGAGCACCCCAGCCCTAGCCCTGGGGCCCATTTCCTGCAGACCTTCTCCTGGAGCAGGACCAGATAACATGCTTCTGGATCCCCCATATGCCTTCACATTGGACCAGGAGGAGAAAACAAGAAGACCTCAGGCAGGATGGTTATCTCCAGTATTCTTGAAGATAAATGGGCCTCAACAACCTGGGTGGGGCACTGAACATGAGCCTCCCATTAGAGTTGTCAAGGAGGCAGAAATAAAATCACTATGTCCCCTGGTTTCCCATCTTGATGGGAGGAAGGTATGGACTGGAACCAACTTTTCTTCAGCAAGCTTTTGAAAAATTGTTTCATTCATTCATTCATTCATTCATTCTTAGATGGGGCAGCATGTGCCACTGTACAATCTGCTGGAGTCCCTTCACAGTGTGGGTTCCAGGGACCGAACTCAGCTCATCAAGCTTGGCAACAAACATCTTTATACACCGAAGTAGCTTGCAGTCCCACTCAGCAAGCTTCTACAGAAAAAGGCAGTTTTTCAATCTCACAGCCAATGGGGCCATTGCACCCATTTTCCAGATAGACAGAGCAGGGCCTGGGCCAGGAACTCAGGCTTCCTTCATGGTTTCTTGGTGTGCACAGGAGAAAGAAGGACATTGGCCTTTCCTATCCTGAGCCAGCTTTTGCAGCACCTGGCTTGCACTCCCACCCCACCCCCACCTGCTCAGATCTTATTAATAAAAATGCTTCTTGCAGAGTGTTCTAAATTTAACTGTCATTAGGACCCGTGTCCCCTACAGGGCTGGCAGTCACACCCCACAGCACGAGGGCCAGCTTCTTTTTCTCTCTCAGCAAGAGAACTTCTGTGGCACAGGAACACTGTACAATGCCTTGGGCACTTTGCCTTGCTCCCATGCTTCTCTAAGACTCTTACACTCTCTGGAACTCTCCATCATTTCTAGCAGGGTCCACCTTGTGGGCTGGCAAGAGCCAAGGGATGCAGATATCAGGGTTAGGGGGAGGAGGAAGAAGAAGAAGACTTTTTTTTTTTTTTGTGAGCTACCTACTGTTAAGCAACCACATCCTGCAAGACCCTCTGTCCTCCAAACAGCTCCACACTTAACATAGAATGAGATTTACCAATCCACTCACTGTCTGCCTGCCCTTTGGGGAGATAGGTCAGTGCAGGAGGCCTTCGGCAGATAGGAATCAGGTTGAGCATCACATTCACACTCAAAAACCTCAGACTTTGGATTTTCAGATTAGGGATGCTCAATTAGTACAGGCTGCTTCCTGCAGAATGGGTCCAAACTATGTACTTTCCTTCCTTCCATCCTTCCTTCCTTCTTTCCTTCCATCCATCCTTGCTTCCTTCCTTCTCTCCTTCTTCCTTTCTTCCTCTACCCTACTCTCTTTTCTTCCTGCTCCCTCCCTCCTTCCTCTCTTTTCCTTCCTTGGTGGAATCTATGTAGCCAAGGCTGGCCTCAAACTCAAGCTGCTCCTCCTCAGCTTCCTGGGTGCTGGGTTACAAGCCAACACACCCACCAGGCTTTGCATTTTTCTACTTTGGGGCTTGAAGGCCGTGGCAGAACCTACCCAAGCCTGCCAGGAACCAGAAACTCTCTTTTTTTCCCCCCTGTCCCTTCATCACTGTTTTTGAGGAGTGGGTTCCAGAGAGCTCCTGAAGGTTGGGAGTGGAAGAGGGTCAGATAGTGCAGAAAACAGATGACAGACAGGCCCACGGCTAGAATGTGATCTAGCCTTTCTTATCCCTGTAAGGGTAGGTCTACTGCTTTGCTCTGACCTTGACTCATGGAAGCAGGATGCCACAAGATACCAGAAGCCATGCTATCTCAGGTCCTGGGTCCCGGTGGTGGTTAGGACAGACTAGATGGTACAGACCCTGCCTATACTTCCTGGGTCCCTGGGAATTTCTACCTTCTCAAGTGGGACAGAGGTGTGAGAGTCTGATAGTGATGGAGACAGGATGGCCAGAGTTAAGTTTCTTGAAAGGAAACTCAAGAGTGTTGTATTTTATTTTATTTTTAGACAGGGTTCACCAAGTGATTCTGGCTATCCTGGAACTCTCTATGTAGACCAGACTGGCCTCGGATTCACAGAGTTCCTCCCCCCCCACCCCTCTATTTCTGGGATTAAAGGTGTACACCACTCCACCAGGCTTGATGGGTGTGATATTTTAAAATGGGGAGGTGGCTGGATGCTAGGGTGCTTGTCTAGCATAAGTGAGTCTCTGGGTTTCCCAGTACTGTGACAATAAATAGGGCGATATTTCATGTACCTGCAAATTGTAGTTCAGCAGCTTGCCCTAGCTGTAGCACTGCAAGCCTTGTATGACAGATGGGGAAACTGAGGCTTAGAGAGTTTGTGATCTTTCAAAGATCTCTTTCTTGAAACTACAGGATCAGGGCCAGAACCACAATTCTGTGGTGTCAAAGCTCTGTGGGACAGACAGATAACTGAGACCCAACTTAACCAGTCCTGTCCATGTTCTGGGCCACCCGGTGCCAGGGAGGACCCAGAAACCTCTGACCTCTACCTACAGTCTTCATCGGCTTGGGTTGTCACCTTGTCACCAGGATTGTCTCCGAGGTGTCCTGAGTGCCATGGTTTCCTCCCATATGAAATGAAAAGCCTGTTGTCTGCTCTTTCTGATATTGAAGAAGCTGACGTTCCTGGATAGATCTAGGCTACGCCATAGAATAGATGCTTGAAGAAGCATTTTTAACCCGGTGAATCCCTTATCTCAGAGCTGAGATTTGACTGGGAGCCAAGTGTAAAAGTACAATGTTTTCTAATTTGGTCTTAGATTCAATTTCTCTTTGTGGCCTTCTGGTCTGAAGACCTAGGTGTGCAGTCACAATGGCTTCCTGGAGGAGTTGAGCTAGAAGACAGGTGGCATCCTGGCCCGTGGAAGGAGAGTGTGTGGGGGATCAATGCCCTGCTGTGGATGTCCTTGATCCGTCTTGGTTCCCTGTGTCCCAGTGGCAAGCATTGGTGCTCAGCTTAGCCAAGTCCGGAAGTCAGTTGGGTTGTCTGGTGCCCCGGGCCTCCTTCAACATACTTGGTCCATCTCACCCTGTAGCCATGCAGGGGGCTCCCTACACGTCTGCTCCACCATCTTACATCTCTGCACATGCTGACCCCTGGGACTGGCATGTCCCATCAGCTTGTGCTTATCTACCCCTACAATGCCAGTACACCTACCTCCTCCGCTGGGTTCCCCAGGTTACTGGTTATCATCCACTCCAGTAGCTTACCCTGTCATGGCTCATCCACCTGCTCCAAAAGAACCCTGTGCCTATTCTCTTGACCTTGTGTTTCCAGTGATTTTTTTTTCAAGGCCACTCTGGAAGAAGGGCCAAGGCCAGACTGGACCCTGGGACTTTGGACCCACAGAGAAATCTCCTGCCTCCTTGCCTGGCCCCAATGTGATGCTTAAAATTTGACTGGATAGTATGTACACAAGTGTCTTGTTACAATGGGGGACAAAGCTGATCTCAAGCAGGTGGCTTTGTTGCAAGGTAGAGAATTTCTGGGAGCTTGGAACTGCTGCTCCCTTGGGCAGTATTTAGAGGCTTTCATGTTGACTGTCTAGATAGGGTATTAACCACCCTAGGATGTCTTGCCTCCAATCTGACCCACCTGGAGACTCCAACTGTATCAGTCCCCCACCTCACCCTGATGGGTGTGTGTGTGTGTGTGTGTGTGTGTGTGTGTGCGCGCGCGCGCGCACGCGTGCATGCTAGAGGGAGGAGGATTCTGCTTCTGTTTGTGTCTGGATAACAACGCTCATGCTTTCGATAAGCCCTAAGGCAAGGTTGCATGGAAAATGGGATGGGGGGATTTTCCCAGGGTTAACATGTTTCATCTTTAGTCCTAGCACCAACCAGGCTAAGCGTGTTCATCTTCTGAGATCAGATGAGATTGGTGCATTTCAGATCATGTGGCTGTAGCCCACTGGCTTCCACCTGACCTCCTCACACTCAGTTCGATCACCTTTGGGGGGGGGGGTAGAATGGACAGGGAGGACCTTTCTTTCCCAACCTATTTCTAGTGTTTAGAGCAGGTCTTTGAAGGCCCTGTTTTGGTGTAGAGACAGGGAAAAGGAGCATTGTCTTTGCTTTGGTCAGATATAGTCTCCTCTGAATTGGGAGGCAGGATTCCTGTCTCAGATGACTTGCTATGTGACCCTGATTATTGTCATCGGGCTTCAATTTTCTTTGCTAAAATATATCAGTTGTACAAAGTCCATGAATAATTAAGATTTCTAAAGCCAGGTATGCTGCCTATCTGTAATCCCAGCATTTGGAAGGCTGAGGCAGGAGCATCAAAAATTCAAGGCCAAGCCAAGCCTGATGGTGCATGCTTTTAATCTCAGCACTCAGAAAACAAAGGCAGATGGATCTCTGTGAGTTCGAGGCCAACTTGGTCTGCAAAGTGAATTCCAGTATGGTCAGGACTACATAAGAGATCCTTCTTAATAAAATAAAATAAAGCATTTCCTAGATAGTCAGCTCATTTAATCCTCATCAACCTGGTGAGAGAGGCTTGTTTAAAAGACCTAGAGACACTGTAATACTAAACAATGAGGCTAAATAACCCTCTTCAGGTCTCACAGCTAAGACATGAAGACAGGGGTTACAGCCCAGTTTTCTGACAGACTGAATGCAGATGACAGGTATGGGGGCTTTCAGATTTGCCATTTCACCATGGCAACCACAGTGCTCATATGTAGCTTGTCAAGGAACTTCTCAGGACGACTGCACTGACTACCTATGACAAGCCCGCAGGAGACCAACTTTAGAGAGGAGTAAACCGAGGCAAATTGTGGAACTTGGACAACATCACTGAGTTGTTAGTCAAGGGTGGGATCTAGGAAGTCTGACTCTGAGATTTACAAAGACACATGAGCAAATCTCCCAGTGTGTAGGATTATGGAATTCAGTAGGTGCTCAATAAATAATCACTGAAAGAATAATGCACAGAATAAATAATAATAATAATATTATTATTATTATTATAAGAATATGCCCAGAAAGAAAAAAATCCCTGCAATAGAATTAGCCTATGGGCCTGTGTGCCCAGCTGTGTTTTCGTGGCTGCCTCTGGTAAGGCCAGATGTTGGTGCTGTGTCTTCCTTCACTGCCGTCTACCTTACCTTATAGTGATGGCAGGTCTCTCATTTGAACTCAGAGCTCGTAATTTGGCTAATATTGCTGGCCAGCTTGCCCTGAGGATCTCATCTCTGCCTCTGCCTCCCACGTGCTGAGAGTATAGTCCCACTCAGCATCCGTGTGAGTGTTAAACATTTGAACTCTGGTCCTCAGGTTTCCCTAGCAAGTACTTTATGCACAAAGACATCTCCTCAGTCTCTTATGGTTCCTTCTTTTCACTGTTGACTAGTATTTCTAGTCAGTGAGCCTAGCGCAGTTTGTTTTTCCAATCACTAATCACTATATGTGTGGCTTTTTTTTTTCACTTTCAGGATTTTTTGAAACAAAACACTTAGGAGAACTGAATAGGTCTACTGTGGATGGGTATGTTTTCATTTCTCTTGAGTCAATGCCTGGATGTGGGTTTGTTGGGTGAATGGTAAGTGCGTGTTTAACTTTGTGAGCAATTGGTTGGGATCTGGAGATAAAACTCTGGTGCTCAGAGCCCTGGGATTAACCCATAGCACCACATAAAGTGGTCAGGACAGCACATCTCTGTCAATCCACTTAGGAGGTAGAGGTAGGAGGATCAGAAATTAAAAGTCATCCTCAGCTACACTGCAAGTTTTAGGTCAACCTGGGCTACCTGAGAAAAGGGAGAAAAAAAAAAAGAAACAGGCAAATTCTTGTTCATGTATTCACACTACTTCAGCAATATATAAAGGTACGGTTTATTTACTCCATGTCCTTTAGACACTTAACATTACCTGTCACTCCTCTGAGCTATCCTGGTTAGTGTGTAATGGTACTCTTTGCTGTTGTGTTTTTCAGTTCCACAGTGACTGATGACACTGGGGATATTGGATATTTCTCATGTGGATGCATCTATTTGAATCTTTGGCCCACTTTGATTGGGTCACAAGAGAGTTGGTTTTGTCATTACTGAGGTGAAAGAGTCTTCATGTAAATTTGCAATACAAGATCTTTGTCAATCAATGCATTGCAGGTATTGCCCTGTACCTGGAGTGTGTCTGGTCACTCTTATAACCTTAGGAATATGTACCTCCCATGTTTTATTTAAGAAAACCTTCCAGTTTTTTTTCTAGATGTTTTATGATTTTAGCTTATGAGCTTGAGATGTATATTTTGATTGATTTTGACTCTGTCCTTGTGAATTGCCAGGGTAGAGTCAAGGCTCATACAAACAACCATGTGTCTTACATTCTGTACCTGGAGCTGTTCTTGATTTGCTCCTAGCATGCCTTCTGGTTTTTGCTTTTGTTTTTTTTTTTTGGGGGGGGGGTTTGCTTTGTTTTTGTTTTTGTGGTTCCCTCCTCACCCTTTGTGGCTTTAATTTATCACTTTATATGATTCCATTATCTTCTTTCTTTGTATATCAATTATACTTTTTTTTTTTCAAGACAGATTCCTCCTCTGTGTATCCCTGGCTTTCCTGGAACTCCACATACCTTTGTCTCCCCAGTGCTGCTTCTTTTTTATACACAGTTGGCCTAGAGTTTATTTTCCTTCATCAATAGATAGCCTACTCTTGAATCCTGGGCTCCTAGGAACACCAGACCCCACAAACCAGGAGTTCAATATGTATTTACAATTATTCTAATTCCATTGTCAAATAATGTTACATTGTGTCAGAAATGTAGCCCAAGAGAAGGCACGAGAATCAGAGACCCACTTGTAGACACACTTAGGAACCCCATAGAAGTACTAAACTGAAAGCTATAACATATATGCAGAGGACCTGGTGCAGACCTGTGTAGACCCTGTGCTTGCTGCTTCAGTTTCTGTGAGTTCATATGAGCTTTGCTCAGTTGATTTAGAGACCCTTGTTCTCCTGGAGTCCTCTGTCTCCTCTGTCTCCCACACTCCTTCCACTTGTTTGTCTGAGAGGTTCCCTGAGCTCTGCGGAGAGGAATTTGATGGAGATGTCCCATTTACAGCTGTGTGTTTTCATGTTTTCAAGATTTCTCTCTCTATACACACACACACACACACACACACACACACGCACGCACGCACGCACGCACGCACGCACGCACGCACGCACGCACACACGCACACACGTAATGTCTGACTGTGGGTCTCCGTATTTGTTCCCATCTCCTGTAGGGGGATGCCTCTCTGCCAATGGCTAAATAAGGCATAGATCATATTTATCTTTTTGATTGTTGACTACATTGTTGCTATTGCTGTCTGTTGTGTCAACTGTGAGTAAGTAAAAGTTTCTTTTACCTTTTCTTATTCTTTCTTTGATACTCTTCAATTTTTATTCAGCTCTGAGACCTTGACTTGTATAATTTGCTTTCTCTTTGAAGAACTTCCTTTTTCATATGTGTGTGGCACATGTGCATGTGTGTATAGGTGCACATATCCATGCAGTGGCATGCAGAGGCCAGAGCAGGATGCCTAGTGTCTTCCTGAATCCATCTCCATCTTTTGGCTCAAGGCAGGATCTCTCATTGACCCAGAAACTTTTCATTTTGGTAAGGCTGGCAGGCCAGTGAGCCCCTGTCTTCGCTGCCCAATACTGAAGTTACAGGTATGTGCAGCTATGGCCAGATTTTTATGTGAGTGCTGAGGATTTGAACTCAGGTCCTCAGGCATCTATCTTTTCAGCCTCTTAATAACTTTGTTTTATGTATCTTGCAAGGCAAGTCTAGTGTAGACAGATTTCCTTGGCTTTTGTTTATCTGAGAAAGGGTTGTCGTTCCATTCATTTTTGAAGGATAACTTGGAAGGAAACAGAGCTTGTAGTTCACATTTTTTTCTCTCAACTCTTTAAATATTTCATCTTACACACGCACACACACACACACACCACACACACACAAAATTGTGTCTGGGAAGCATGAGTCAACTCTTATCTTTGCTCTCATACATGAGGGTTTTTTAAATTTTTTTCTTCTACTTATTTCAATATTTTTTTCTTTCATTTTTGGCTTTCTGTAGTTTGAACAGAGAGAGAGAGAGAGAGAGAGAGAGAGAGAGAGAGAGAGAGAGAGA
>CAJQZJ010034481.1:458888-477444 GCA_907164525.1 Lophiomys imhausi | reverse complement strand
AGAGAGAGAGAGAGAGAGAGAGAGAGAGAGAGAGAGAGAGAGAGAGAATATATGGCCCTCCACAGAACTCAGGGGTCTCTTGTTCCATTGCACAGAGATCGCATGGCTTGTCCAGAACAAATGAGTAGTAGGGCCTGAGAAATCCTCTAATGAACAACCAGAGGGCATTGCATGGCTACCCTTAAGCAAGAAGATGAACAAATAAGAGGAGACAGGAAGAGGAAGAAGAGAGCTTGGGAGCAGAAGAGGTGCAGAGGAAAGTGGGACAGATCTAGAAGATGCTAGAGACGAAGGGGAAGATGGAAAGCCAAGTGATGTGGTCACTGGTCACAAGGTCTGCTTTAGTGAGATCAGGCCAAGCTCTGGAAGACTTGAGCTTACAGTCAGCCCTGTGGCTGACCCGCTGTGTGACACTCAGCCTGCCTGTAGCTCATGTGCTCTTGCCTCAGGTTCTCTACTGGAAGGGAGCTTTACTGGCTCAGGGGCCCTGGCTTTGGTACCTATGCCATTTGGGAGTGGGCCATACTGAAGCAGGATGCAGGGGATGCTATGTTGAGGTTAGGCCAGGATGGTGAGAAGGTTCTAGAGTGCTGTCTGTCAGGTAGATATAGAGGCAGCCTCTTTCTTCCCCCAGAGGCCAGCCATCAGAGCTCTGTAAGGAGTGAAGGTGGGCGATGGGGTACCCACATCCTTGGAGGCACCAGAGCATGTGTTATAGGAGCATGGTCCTGCCCAGCCCTTCAGAGGACAGAGAATGTTCCATTCCAAACTGAGACAGGGGTGGGTATGCCACTTCCCCCAACTCAGCCTCCTGCCTCAGCCCTGGGAGCCCTAACCACTCAATGTCTGATCCTGGAAGGAGTCTATGGATATCTGAGTGTCCTCTACTGATGAACCTGTTTTTTTTTCTTGTACTCTCAGGGGGAGGGTTTTTTGTTTTTTGTTTTTATTTTTAATGAAATCTTATCTAGCCACCTGCATCATTCTTTCGCATCTTCCAGATGAGAAGCCTAGAGTGGTTGGTATCAGGACTTTGCCCACAAGGATAGGGACAGGTAGTACGATAGTTGCTCGAACAGCTTAGTCACATAGTATCTGGCACACAACATAAAATAAATGAAGGGCCCTTCCTAGCAGGGGTGGTCCTGGACACACTGTGAGCATTCATTCTCCCACATCTGTCCCCTGCAGACATCAGCTAGGATCCTGGGCCCCAGCACGCTGCAGATCTGTCTGTGTTCCCCCATGTTTTTCTTAGACTAGGCCCTCAGGGTTAGTGTTGCTGTCTCCCTCTCTGCCTGCTGATCTAGAGAGGTCATTGGAGGTCACAGAGGCAGGATCTGTACCTATTGGTTTTTGCAGCTCTGGGAGCCAACCTCAGTTTACCTAGGTAGCAGAGTGAATAAGGGCCATGTGAAGACAAGAATGAATGTGTGGATGCTCCCCGAAGAGTACAGGCACTCATGACCATGGCTCTGTGTGGTCTTCAAGGGGACTCGAAGGTAATCCCTGTTCCAACCATGAAGACGGGCCTTGCTCTTGCCCTCCAGGGTCTCACTGGAGTACCTACCATGTACCTGTTACCCTAGAGGGTGTGTGGACCCCTGGCGTCAGAAGGAGGAGGGTGAAGGATTGGGATAGCGACACCTATGACCTATAACTTCAGAGTGCAGTCCTGGAATCCAGGGTATCTCCATCGTGCTGGTGCTCCCGTCTCCTCTTATCTACAACCAGACCTCAGAAGAGCCAAGAACCAGTCCTATTAATCAATTATCTGCTGCCTGAGCTGAGAGCAGGGCTGTCTGGCCAGATAAAGTCCAGGGGGAGGAGAAAAGGACATGGGTTCAAGAGAGAAGCCTGCTCCTTTATCTGGAGCTGCACCTCATAATTGCTGTGGACTGCCACATGCACCCCAGTGCACCTCGAGGCACATGCATCACCTCTTTCTTGCACTGCCCCTTGCGCATCCTACCTGCACTTTCCTATGCATACAAATTACAACCACATCTGGTTGTCTCTGGCTGCTTACATCCCCACAGAGGGCCACCCACCTGAGCACCCCCCCCCCCATGCTTTAACAGTCAGGCAACGCTCCTTGTACATGCGCACATGTCCATACCACACTGGTCCAGGCTGAGGGTGTGTGATTCCTGAGGTGGGCATGGTACAGAGGGAATGGCCTTAGGAGGTTTCTAAGGGCAGACAGACCCACTATCTGCTGGAGTTGGGTGGTTTGATCCGAGATTTTGGCCATGATGTTAGTAGAACTAGTTTCTAGTCACAATCTAAACTCACTGGCCATATGTATGGAACCCTGGACAAGCCCTGTGTGCAGTTTGTAGCTCCTCTTCCTCATTCTTGGAATGAGAGAGCTGCCACGCTTGGGCATTTTCAGGTCCTAGTCCAATGACTGTCAGGGTCATGCTTTGGGGCTTGAGAGTCAGTGCCTGGTGTTCTCTTTGCTGCTGACTGGCAAGACAGAGAATTACCTGGACACCCTGCCCAGGTACCTGTGGCAGGAAGTCCTGCTCCCATCTTGTGCTACTGGGCATTTGAAACTCCTCATTCTTGCCCCAAGTCACTCAAGCCCTGCCAGAATCCAACACTTCACCCAGGTTGGGCTGTGGCAAACTACCCAAGAGGTCCCACTGTGCCCTCAAGCCCTGCCCGGCTTGGCTGTGGCTGCCTTTTCTGTTCACACCCAGGAGCTTCCTCCCAGGCTCTTGAAACCTGGGGTACATGGTGGGGTTCTGGTATTTTTGCTTCCCCTCTGTACGGGTTTTCATAATAAATAGAAGGGTGGACAGTCCAAGGGAGGACAGCACCACATGTGGAGACCCAGGCCAACCAGAGGAGACTCAGTCCTGGGGAAGGGATGTGCGAACAATGCCTGGGGGAATGGAAGGGATGTGTATATGGTGGGTGAGTGTATGTGTGAGTGGCAGTCAACAATGCAAGGGTCGGGAGTCAGATGAAGCAAGGAGAGCTAGAGAGGTTTATAGCACACACACACACACACGCGTGTGTGTGTGTGTGTGTGTGTGTGTGTGTGTGTGTGTGTCTGTTCTGTAGATGTCTGTGTAAACATGGACATTATCTTGGTTAGCTTGTGAATGTGTGTAGCATAGGCATTTTCGTGTGAGAGAGGCAAGGCAATGTGTATGCGAAGGGTGGCTGCTTCTGGTATCATTAGTGTGTGGTGTATGTGGGATGGGTGGTACATCTGTGGTGCCTGGTGGGAAAACATACAGGCAGTGTGTGTCCCTGTGTGTACAGTGTATGTGGTGTGTCCATTTTGCATGTTGGCAAGCATGGGTATGTTTGCATGGCTAGCAGCAGGTCTATCTGTCTGCCAGATGAGGGGGTATGTTATGTGTGTTGTGTGTTGTATATGTAATGTGGGCTAGTTGTCTTTTTGTTGAGAGGCATGTATAGTATGTGCATGTTTGTGAGAAGGTTGTCTGTGGTTTGATATGTGTGGGTGTGTATCATGTAGGTGTGTGTGGAATGGCAATGTATTTGTATAGGGTGTGTGGGTCTTTCATCTACAAGTGAGAATATGGTATATCTATATTGTGCATAGTGTGTCTGTGGGGGGAGGCATCATCTGGAAGGGAGAGTTTGTACTGTATGTGCATTGTGTGGAGTGTACATGCTGTGTTGTGGGCAGGTTGTCTATGGGTAGGAGTGTGATATACATATGTATATACATATATGGTGTGGGATGTGTGTGTACTGTGGGCAGGTTGTAAGTGAGTGTGAGATGTACATGTTTGTATGAGGTATGCATACTGTGGGTTTGTTATGGGCAAGTTGTAATGTATATGATGTGTATGTGTGTGGTGTGTATGTTGTGAGCATGTTATCAGTGGGTTGTGTGTATATATGTATGGGGTATATATTGTGTGGAGTGTGTATATTGTGAGAAGTTGCCTGTGAGTGGCTGGGAATGTGTTGTGGGCAGGTTGTTATCTCTGTGTGCATGTGTGGTGTGGATTATGTGGGATGTGTATGTTGTGGGCAGGTTGTCTGTGTGTGGGAGTGTGTGATGTACATATCTTGTAGGGTTTGTGTCTGTACTGGGTAGGCTGTCTGTGAGGTGTGGGCTTTTTTTGTGGCTATGAGTATGAGATCAGCATGCCTTGAGCATGTGGGCGCATGGGGAGGTAGGAGCAGGCAGGCAGGCAAGCTGGCGGCCAGGGCCTCCCCCACCCTGTGCACAGTGGCTGGGCTGACAGCCGGGCGGAGAAGAAAACTAGACGTCAGGGAAATCAGTCAGAGACAAATCGATTCCCTTTAGAGGTGAGAAAAAGCAGATGCTGCGGCTGCTGGTGGCCTGTTAGGCTCCAAGCCACATCCATCTCAGCCTGCCTCTATTCTGCCGGCTGCCAACGCCCCGCCTTTGTTGTGTGCCCTGCTGTGGGCCTGCTGCCTCACTGTCTTGCCAGCCTTTCTGTGGCAGGGCACCCTCCTGCATGAAGTGCCATACTGGTGCAGGGTGTGTGTAAACCTGCACGTGAGGGTGCATGTGCAAATATGGCACTGGAGAGACAGAAACCTTGTCATGGACCTCATCCCACGGCACTGAAGTCAGAGGCAAGTGGCCACTGATTTGCCTGAGAATATCCAGGGAGCTGGATAAGGCTGGACCTTGGTTATGTGTTCCTTGGGCAGTACAGCCAAAATGGCTCCGAAGTGTAATCAGGTCCCAGCAGTAGGGATCCATCCTGAGGCCAGGGGACAGCATCAGTCCCCAAACCCTGCTGCCTGCCAAGG
Organism: Lophiomys imhausi; assembly: GCA_907164525.1. Classification (NCBI taxonomy): domain Eukaryota; kingdom Metazoa; phylum Chordata; class Mammalia; order Rodentia; family Muridae; genus Lophiomys; species Lophiomys imhausi. Next base: position 472,668 of record CAJQZJ010034481.1, on the reverse strand, counting down.
GGCCATGAGTAGCTAGGCTCGCATGGGAGCTCAGCCTCAGCCTTGTAGCTTCACTCAATAGTGGGGTGTCATGTGCCCCTGGACTGCAAGGTAGTCTCAGCTGTCTGGATAGCTGCAACACAGTGAAGCTTGACTCCCAGCCTGGATCTTGCTGACTCTTCAGGTCACCTAGGTCCGAGTCCTTCTCCTCTGCGCCACCTTTCCCACTTGATTGCAAGAGTCAAAACAGATCAGGAAGCCAAGGCCAGGTTTGTGGCTGCCTAAGGACAGGGACTCTCTTGTATGTGGAACTTGCTTGCTGAACTCTTCTGACAAGACTCTGGATTGACCACCCGCGCCTGCCTCCAGAGAACTTGGCTGCTGGTTGGGAGATACACAATACCTCCCCTGAGACTGAGGTGCAGGGAAACACCTTGGAAGCCCCCCACCCCCCAACAACCCACCAGCCCCCTCCCTGTGTGGAGGAAGCATCCAGACTCCTCCTGCTTCCCTAAGATCTGCCCCTGAACTCTGAGACTTCATGTCCTTGTCTGGGAACCAGAGGCTCTGCAAACCCTGTGGTTCACCCTTTCTCCTCTCTCAGACAGTGGGCTTTGTCTGGTACAGATGTTCTGTAGCTTAATATGAAACATCTGAGGGGATGTGGCCCAGCTGAGCAGCTGATAGAGGTAGCCATTGCTGGGGTTTGGTTTCAGCGATGCTGTACCATCAAGGACTCCCCTCTTACACTCTACCCTTGAGACTGATCTCAACTCCTGACTCCTGGGCACATTCTGACACATTTCTATGTGTCTGAGCTGGTCACATTCTGGAATCTGGGACTTGCACCATCAGACCTGGGCTCCTGGCTTTGGCTGTGTGTCAGGAGACAGACACTACACCTCTCTGTGTCTTGTATCCTCTTGTGCTGAGGGAAATGGAGCCTTGCTCACCCTAGAGGAAGTCTCAACAAGTGAGGGGCACATGAGCTGCTGGGCAGAACAGCTGTGTTTTGGCTACCAGTGGTCTGGGGCTTGCTCATGGGAGTCTTTCCAACGCCCACCCATGTCATGATTCTCATTGTCCAGGCAGATGGAAGAGGCCAAGAATCAGTGTACAAGCACCAATTGAACCAGTCTGGGGCCAGGCTTGCCGTGGGCAGAGAGCACTTGGCATAGGGCCTGGCCTATGGGATGTATTCAAAGCCATGACTATTGAATGGGTAGATGGACATGGACTTGCATATTACTGGATCTCCCTTGCTCCCAGGGAGGTTCCAGTCTCACTAAGACCTGTTGGGGTGTTGGGCATGGTAGTGGGGACAGGAGAGTGGACTCTGACTCTATTCCTACTTCTGTATCTTGCAAGAAAACTGAGCTCAGGAGTATGACCTTGAAAAAACCATGTTCTGCTGTAATATTAATACTTTTACTAATAGTACCGGGGCAGTTGAGGCAGTTACAAATATCAACTAGCTGCATTTGTCCAGGGCCAAGCCCCTGGCCAGTCCCTTCTGTAGGCCACACTGCTAGGCCTCTCCAGCATCCTTCTGCTGTTCCCTGAGCTCTGTTCACCAGCTTCACAGCGCTGGTGAAGGACCTGATGTGCAGTTGCTCCTCCCGAGTCTCAGAGGCAGGGCAGAGGTCAGAGCTGTTTGGGTTGTGCTCTGAAGATGGCAAGGAACACAGGATCATGAGACTCTCAGGAACCAAAGGGCCTAATGAAGAGTCCCCTGTGAGAACTGGATTGAATGAAACAATGGGTTGCAGGAAGATCTGGGAGTGTACTGTGGAACTTTCTAGAGCCAGACTGTGCCCTCTAGCTGTAGTCATGTGCCATGCAGCATGCATTCCCCTACCTCGCTGCCACTGCCAACTGTGACACATCAGTCTTGCAGTGCCTCTTCCTGTCGGTGGGCGGGGCCTGCAGTAAGGCCCCGCCCCTCACAATAAGGCCTTCCTTTGACCCTGACAATCCTCTTGGCTGCAATCCAGGCCTTGTTGAAGACCCTCTACCGGCTGCTTGACCAATTCCAGGTCCATAGCCAAGGGTCATTTAACGTCCCCTTCCAGGTCTCCCAGACCACCCCATCTGACTCTTTGGCCAGGCTCCATTCTTTATCCAAGCAGCAGTCAAGGCTGCTTCCTCCAAACAGCAGTTCCCAAACCTGGACTCTCTGATTGTTTTTCATTCCTAGAGCCATGGAGGACTCCAAAGAGCTTTTGCTTCATGGGGTTATGGCTCTTGATAGTTATCATATTAGAAATTACAAAATATTATTTCTTTAAGAGCACCAAGAATTTGCCATTCCATGTTCGTATAAGGGTTTTTTGTTCTGTTTTTGTTTGTTAGACAGGATTTCCTGTGTAAGTCTGGCTGTCCTGGAACTCACTCTGTACACCAGGTTGGCCTTGAACACAGAGATCCACCTGCCTCTGCCTCCTGAGTGCTGGGATTAAATGTGTGTGTCACAACACCCTGCTAATATTTTTGTTAAAAACAAAAACTATTAGCCGGGCGGTGGTGGCGCACGCCTTTAATCCCAGCACTTGGGAGGCAGAGGTAGGCGGATCTTTGCGAGTTCGAGGCCAGCCTGGTCTACAAAGCGAGTCCAGGACAGCCAGAGCTGTTAAACAGAGAAACCCTGTCTCGAAAAACCAAAAAAAAAAAAAAAAAAAAAAAAACTATTTCCCTATGGATGCAGGCAAACTGAATGCTGTGTAAATATGAGAACCTGAATTTGGATTCCCAGTACTCTTGTGAAAGCCAGGCTTGGTGTCATGAGCCTGTGACCCTAGCCTTGGGGTGGGCAGAGATGAGAGGATCCCAGGGGCTTGTTGGCTAGCTAGTGTAACCAAAGCAAGGTTCAGTGAGAGACCCTGTCTCAAGAAAGAAGGTGGAGAAATGAGGGAGGAAGACATCTTGATGTCAGCCTCTGGCTTCCACATACACGTGTGAGCACACACGCTCACACATGTGCACACAATATACTCCTACACATACATATGCACACATGCATGTACACTGCACATGCTTGCAGAGGTACACACACATGACTATTTTGGAAAATGAAGCAACTTCAGTGGAAGAGTGCCACTGCTCTGTAGTTGCCATTCTCTTTTGTGATTTCCTGAAGCCGAAACAGCTGACTTCTAGCTCCTGCTTCTGTGTTTACGCTTCTGATATCACTTGTCACAAAGCTCTAAAGGTCCCATTGTAGGTTGCAAAGGAAAAGGTGTAAGAGAAACATATTGGCCTTCTGTCTTTATAGACAATGGCTTAGCAGTGCCCAAGGCACTTGCAGGACCTCTTAGGTGTCCCAGTGCCCTTCCTCAGTCTGACAAATGCCATAGGAACTTACAAAAAGCCCAAAGCAAGACTTGGATTCTGTAGCTTGGCAACCTGTGTTTGTGGGTGTGAAAAGAATGCAGTCACTGGTGCTTGGAGCAGCTAGGGTGAGGGCAGCCTTGAGAGTGATTGAGGAGGCGGAAAGGAGACTGGGATATTTTCTCAGCACTTCTTCAAAGGGGTTGGGGGGAGGCCAAAGCTGAGTAAGATCTTTGGGGTCCTGAGCCCTTACAAGCTTGTGGTCTTACCCCACATAGCTAAACATGGAGTTGTAGACCCAAAGTGTCCTTGTGTGTTGGGAGTTGAAATTATGCTCCTCTAGGTTCAGAGTTGCAGAATTGTATCTTAGCTCACAGAGGCCACCCTCATCTCCTTTCCTGATGCCTGGCTGCCTTTGTCTCTTGGGTCATGTGTGGGCACTTGTAGTGAGGGACGGACAGAGAAGGTAGAGATGGGGTGTCTATGGAGCACCTTCCAGAATTCCTGCAACACCCCTAATACAGGTACTTACTAATGAGGGGGCACTGGGCAGCTTGCCATGGGGGAAGGTTGTAGAAGACATATGCAGCCTGGATCCCCATTATGTAGGTGGGACATGAGGCCACTTTTCTCTAAGCCTGGGGTCTTTTCAAGATCTTGAGGGGTATGGAGTTTGGAGGGTTGTGGAGTAGTTCTTTGGAGGTGTTTTAGTCAGGGTTTGGTGCTGGAGAAGGAGCTGAGGGTTCTATATCTTGATCCACAGGCAGCAGAAGGAGATTGTAAGACATTAAGCCTGATTTGAGGTTCTGAGACCTTAAAGCCCACCACCTTAGTGATGCGTTTCTTCTAACAAAGTAATACCCTCTCCAATAAGGTCACATCTTCTAATAGTGCCACTCTCTATGAACCAACGGGGGTCATTTTTATTCATACCACTACAGAGGGTATAGTCCTAGCCCACCAGAGAGTTAGAGGACAAGGACTTGGTCAATGGCCTGACCCCAGCTTTCCCACTTCCATGGTGCCTCAGTTTCCTCAAATGTAATGCAAGGATGATAGATAATAGCCCTACTCCTGTGGTTGTGTAGAGGTTGGAACAGCAAAATGCAAGGAGGCAAGATGTTGGGGAGCAGAAATAGGGCAGGCTCCATGAAGACCAAACTTAGTTCATCTTTTTGTTCACTGCCCTGAAGTAGCCCTGGGTCACAGGAATTGCTCAACAAATATCATTTAGGTAAAAGAATGAAAAATATGAAGTTATCATGGCTCAGGTGATATCAGTCTCATCTATCCACCTATATACTCATCCATCCATGTATCTATCCATCTATTAGCCCACCCATTCACCCACTCATCCATCTACCCACTCATTCATTCATTCATTCATTCATTCATTCATCTACATACACATACATTCAGCCACTCACCCACCCATTCAACCATCCATCATCCATCCAGCCAGCCAGCCAGCCAGCCAGCCATCCATCCATCCAGCCAGCCACCCTCCTACATGCTTGTTTCTATCTAGTACATGATGAGTTTCACCTAGAAATTGAAATGGAAAAGCCCTTACCCCAGCTTGCCTAGAAGTACCAGGCATGTGTCAGATTGGTGATTATTCAGACCAGGCATTTGCATGTGTCCAAGCATGTCTCTGGAAACTAGGAAGCCTAGGAAGCCACTGTGGAACAATGTGTCCAAGAAGTAGGGATAGAAAAATGGATGCATTTGTCCCAGATGTTTTCATGCATGTTATGGAGTCTCATCTCCTCACACTGCCCTCATCCTGCTGTTATTATTCTCATCTTACAGATGGGGCAACTGAAGCTTGAGGATTGATTGTGCTCCTCAAGCCTGGGGGCCACCAAGCCTGTGGCATGGCTTCTGCACCTAGAGCGTCTTCCGGACATGGCAGCCTGGGAGGGGACATAGGCCTGAGAGGCTTTAAACCCTGAAGAGGCAGAGCTAAGACTAGAGTGCAGTCAATCCCTCCTGATAGAGTCCAGGGCCTTTTCTTTTCTTCTGTTGCCCTTTTCTTGGTAGGCTTGGAGATGCCTTTTGGAAGTGAAAGACAGACTGATTTTGGAATTCTTTTGTTGTTGTTGGTTTTGTTTTGTTTTTCTAAGACAGAGTTTCCCTGTGTAGCTCTGGCTGTTCTGGAACATGCTCTGTAGATCAGATTGACTTCAAACTCACAGAGATCTGCTTGCCTCTGCCTCTTGAGTGCTGGGATTAAAGGTGTGTGCCACTACTGCCCAGCTTGGAATTTTTATAATTAATTACCTGTGCTGCCTAGGCAAGAGCAGGCTGCCCATGAAGTGTTAAGGTTCCTATCACTGAAGCTGTGCAAGTAGTGATCAGAATCCCGTGGCTGAGGTGGTGTTCTTGTGTGAGCATAGGAGCACAATGGAGATGGGGTGACCTCAGAGCCTGTTACTGAATCAGGGTCTGGTAGAGGGAGTGTAGCCAGGTGCTTGTCTATGGATACTCTGAGGGGTCCCTGTCAGCTCCCAAGCAGGAGATGTGTCCAAAGAGCTGTAATTGGAGCCTGGGGCCATAGGCCTGAGAGGTACTTGCCATAGTGCAGACACATCCCTGCACTAACGACCTTGTGAGTCAGTCTCTCAAATGCAATCCCTGCCTTGGATGTCCTGCTCTACCCCAACCTTAAGAAAGAAACTGATAGCATCAGAGTTTCACATGTGTTGTCTCCTCTGGGCCTCTTCAGAGTCTTGGGTGGGAAGAAATAGTATTATTACTAAGAAGTAGAATCCAAGGCTCCCAGTGTCACATGGCTTACTCAGGGCCACTGGCCACAACAGATGGGACCTGACCCTGCTTTGGGGAGTGTCTGGTTTAAATTCCTGACCATTCTAGGGGAAGATGGAAGAGCTAAAGATGGGCTGCAAGAGGCCTAGGCCATGAGCAGTGGAGGTCTGGTGGGTCCCAGGTCATCCTAACTGACCATGCCATGCCTTCCATTGGCCCTTCTGAGCAGTCTATGAAGGGTGTGTCCCTGCCCTCCCTGCCAGGCTGCTGGCCAGTGTTCAACTTTTGCATCAGTGCACATCCTTGGACATTCCTCCCACAGAGAAGTTGGGTCTCGGTCATCTTCCTTTGAATCTGAGCAGACCTGTGACTTTCATATCCAGCAAGTGGGGAAGAAGAGACCCTAGCCCTAACCTTAATCCAGTTTCCCATCTTCCTAGCTTCTATCACGTCACTAGGACACTTGCTCTTGAAGAACTTGTTTGGGTATGAAGTGTCCCCTCCCAGGCAGGCATGTCTGGAAGAAGCTCCAGGTTCAGAGGCCATGCCAGAGGCTTGATGGCCCCCAGTCCCCGAGGAGTGCAATCACCTAGGCTTCGTGACTGCTTGAACTTTTCAAAAGCCCAGGCCCTAGACACTGTGGCGCAGATCGCGTCATCTCTCTTCTACCTCATCTGAACCCCAGGCCCACATGGCTAGACACATAATTAAACTCTTCTAAGCTCAGAGAATGTGAGGGCTTCGTCTTGCAGTAGATGACCAAAGCAGCTGTGGCTGGTGGGACCCATCACCTCCTCGTCACCATGGGAGCCCCCTCCAGATCACTGGTGCCATGTTTACAATATAAGTTGAGCAACTTCTACCAGGGCAAAATATTACTTAAACTGGAGGCTGTGAGACTGGGGACTCTGTTTCCTGGGGGGGGGGGTTTGCTTCCCCTGCCTGTGTGTTTCCATTGTGTGTCTGCTATGCTCCGGCAGGTGAGTGAACTCAGTCTCTATGGTCTGTGAGCTAGGAGGAGCCATTTTCCTCTCTCAGAGGCCACTGTCAGAGCTGAGTGTGGGGTTACACATGCTTCACATGCTCATTGTCCCTGAAGTCACCCTCTTCCTGGTACTTGGGGCAGTGCACAGGACTTAACGGTCTATGAAGCACTTTCTGTTCCTCCAAGTAGAGCCCTGTGGGGTGCATCAGCACCATCCCACCAACCAATGAGGACACACATGTTGGGGCACACAGCCTTGTGACCAGGGTCTCAGCAATGACTCCAGACTCAGGGTCTTTCTACTCTGATTAGAATTCCTCCACACTCTTTAAGGGTTCCTGGCCAACATGCCTAGTCCCACCATCCCCTCGGCTTCTTCCTGACTCTGCACTTCTGGAGCTGACACTTGGGTCTCTTTGGATAAGTCCTTTCCCTCTTGGGCCTCCAGGTCCTTATTTATGAGGTGAGGGAGTCTGGGCAGGTAACAAAGGACTTATTCAGCTCCAAGAGTCTCAGGTAGGTTTAAGATCTGAGAGCGGCTAGTCCAAAATGCCTGTTACTCCTCTGGTGGACCCAGATATCCCATGTTTGTGAAAATTAGGGGGGCAGACATACTCAGATTGGCCCTGTTGTGCCTCAGGTTGCTCTAGACAGAGTGACAGGACAGCAGCTTGGTCTCTGGGGTCTCTTTCCTGACTGTGGGTCCCTCAGCAGAACCCAGCAGTTCCTTCTGTCCGGTTCCTAGTGCTCACTTCCGGCACTTACACCCCCAGTCAGGTCTTAGCCAACTAGTTTTACCAATCTGGCTAGGATCTCACTTATTCCAGTCTGCCCTCCTGAACATGCTGTGAGGCCCCTCATCTGTTTTCCCATTTTGCCTGGGCTCCCCTTAAGACCTTAGTTAGGCCTGGTGATGGCAACACATGCCTTCAATCCCAGAACTTGAGAGGCAGAGGCAGGTGGATCTCTGAGTCCAAGGCCAGGTCAGTCTGCAGAGTGAGTTCCAGGACAGCCAGGGCTACACGGAGAAACCCTGTCTAGAAAGCAAACAAACAAACAAACAAATAAACAAACAACAACAGAAAAAGACTCCAGTTAGATTTCAGTATGTTCTTAACTGTCTGCCCCTCTTGTCATCTTCAAGTCCAGGAAGGCAAGGCCCAGGCCTGTCTGCCCAGTTCCCAGTGCTCCAAGGCACGAGGCAGGGACCAATCATAATTTCTTGCTCAACTCAAGTTGCACAGATGATTTTTAAAACTTGTGTGTGTGTGTGTGTGTGTGTGTGTGTTCGTGTACATGCGTGAATGCATGTGCATTGTGTATGAGTGCGCATGCCATAGCATGTGTATATGTGTGAAGGTCAGAGGACATCTTGTGGGAGCCAGTTGTCATCTTCCAACATATTCGGCCCTGTGATTGAACTCAGGTTTGATGGCAAGCGCCCTTACCTGTTCAGTCACCTCACTGGCCATAAATGAAATTTGATAAGCAAACAAACAAACAGTGAAAAAAAGATCGTTCCATTCTTAAAACTCTTCAGCTTCATCGGCTCAAGCCTAAAGTTGGACCAGGGAAGGATGTATCCCAAATAATAGTGTTCTGGTCTTATGGGATTACTTTTGTTGAACAGTTTGCTGGTATGATGTCATTCTCCCAAATGTGTCTTTTTGTTTAATCTGTGTCATTTTATAATGAAGACTGCCAGGAAAAAATGTCTGCTTTACACGAGAAACAGCTATGATTTTCCCAAGAATGGGGCTTTATAAAGTTGTTATACATCATGGATGCTGTGTAACTGATTAGGTATTCCTTGTTGTGTTTTTGGCCAGGAGGCTCCGATCTAAAGACTGACACTTTGAATAACATTGAAGACTTGAAGTCTCTGTCTTCTTTATCAGTCATATTTTCAATTCTTATGTTCCTACTCATTTATTCTTCATATTTCATTGCTTGATATGCCCTTATGAATCCTTTATGGATGGGGTATGCTCTAAGTCATCAGGGCAAAGCAAGACTTAATTAAGTGTACACACAAAGTGCTCACTCCAGTGTGCGATGTTGTCAACTGACCCAGGACCTGACCTACAGGCTGGGGAGAGCTGGTGATAGCTTCTGAGGCATGCCCTGCTACAGGCTCCAGCCATACAGATCCCTGGCAGCCTAGTCCATGTTTTATGGGCTATGACCTGCCAGGTCTTGCAATAGGTGGCTCTCCCCTGATGAGCAGTGGGCTGGGTCCCAGTTTGTCCTCTGGTGTTTCTGGCTTCACCACATTGCACTGGCAACCTGCTGGCTTCACTCTGCTTCCTGACCCCAGTTCAGGTCCTTCTACATCACTGCTTAGAAGTGTTTCTGAGAAACTTGCATAGTTCTATACTCTGATTAGGTGAAGTCTGGTTCCAGTGGCCAGGGGACTAGACCATCTGAGCTGGCCTGTTGGTATTTCTCTGGACTTGGTCAGCTGGTGACAGGGCAGGTGTGATCTTAAGCTGTGATAAGGCCAATCTCACACTAACCACATCTGAAGAAGAGTGTTTAGCTCCAATGAGCCCCACTTAACAGACAAGAAAACTGAGGTTTAGAGAGATGAAGTTTCCCCAGGGTCTCTAGGCCAAAGGACAAGGGAGATTTGCCTTCTGCTTGGTGCTCAGTAGCCTCTGCATGCCACCTCTATGCCCAAATATTATGGTTTGGACAAGATTGCAAAGTTTCTAATCACTTGGCTGGAAGGTCCTCTGAGGGATGTAGTGACACCACCCGGTGCCACAGAGAGGGCATGGACAGTAGTTCCTTCCTTTTTCTCTACAAAGCACCATGTAAGAAGGGAATTCTGGCCATGGGCACTGATGACCACCTGCTACAGAAACTGGATGCTGAGAGGGAGGAGGTGTTTGGGGACTGGGAACAATAAGCCTTTCTGGGGTAGACTTCTTTATGGCCTCTGCCTGCATTCAGGTCTGTGCCCTTTGCCCTTTCCACAAAAGCCAATCAGAGCAGGTCATTTAAGAGCTTCCGTAACCTGATATACAAGAGCCCCATCCCTAGCCTGGGAATCAAGGAAGCTGGTGTCCATCCCTGTCTGAGTGACCTCAAGTCTGTCCCTTGACTCTGACAGTGTGAGCTTTGTCACCTGTTAAATAATGGGATCTGAATTCCCTCCCTCCCTCCCTCCCTCCCTCCCTCCCTCCCTCCCTCCCTCTCTCCCTCCCTCCCTCCCTCCAGGATAAGCAGAATCTGTTTGCTGTAAAATGTTTTCCATCTCACATCTGAAATAACAGTGTAGAAGTGATTCCCAGGAGTCCTTTGGAGACATCCTCATCCTACCTCTCATTGTTGAAAGCACAAACCCCCCCAAACCCCCCCCAACAAAACAAAACAAAACAAAAGGCTTCGGTGTATCAGGATTCACTCATGCAGCAGCAGCAGCATCTGAATTGGAAATTGCTACAGAAGGTTGGTTTCTGCTTGCCGTCACACCATGAGGATCAGCTATGGTCTTGTGCCTTTCTCTAAATATTTATTGAGCGCCTGTTCCTTGCTTGGAGGCCCAGCATGCAGCATTAGGGTGGGAGAGGCCCTAAGGCATCATATAGGGAGAGTTCTGGCTTTGTCCTGGCTCTGCAACTCATCACTTGGGTGACCTTGGGTGGGTCATTTCCTTCATGAGCCTGAGCTGTCCCATGTGCTGTGGGTTCCTGCTGAGAAATTTTAAATGAGCTGAGTAAGAGTGGCTAAGGTCCCAAGTGTGCTTGTTGCTTTATTAGGAGCAATAGGAAGCCACGGACCATGCTCCTGAGGTAGTCATGGTTCAGTAAGTGATTAGGCATGATCCTTGGGGTGGGGAAAGAAGCCTAACTGAGATGCTGGGGCACAATGGGTGAAAGGGAAGCTTTCTGTTTCTGGTAATGATTTTCTTGTGTATCTGTGAGTCCTGCCCAATACTGCTGCAGGAAGGTTCACTGGGAATTTAGAGCAGTTACCACTGGGACTCAGTGGAGACACATTTGCTCACTCTCTTACTTGGACATGGCCATCTTTGGCTGGGGTTCAGGGAAAGTGAAGTAGTGTGATGGGGGAGGGTTCTTCAGAGGGTCTGTGATAGAAGAGGCTGGGTATATGAAGGGTTTCAAGAAAATCCAAAGCAAGAGAGGAGCAGAGGCTGGCATGCAGAGGGCAGGCGGAGCCAGGTCCTCCCTATATCAGCAATACAACCCTCACCTACCTCTTCCTTTCTTTTTTTCTTTTTTTTTTGGTTTTTTGAGACAGGGTTTCTCTGTGTAACAGCTCTGGCTGTCCTGGTCTCACTTTTGTAGACCAGGCTGGCCTCGAACTCACAGAGATCCGCCTGCCTCTGCCTCCCAAGTGCTGGGATTAAAGGCGTGAGCCACCACCGCCCGGCTACCTCTTCCTTTCATGGTGCAAAGCCCATGGCCACTGGCCAAGGGGTTTGTGCTATGGGTAGCAGCCAGGACTCACCAGTTAGGGTTTCTAGACAAGATGGTATGTGCAAAAAAGACAACAGTGTGGGGCTGAATGAGAACAGGGTAGATGATAGAAGGTGTCATGGGATATTTAGGCAACTGGGACATGTGTATAGGCTGGTGGGATGAAGCCTCTATTCCACATAAGAATGGTCTCAAGGTTCAGGCAAACTATATGGAGCACCCTCAGTTCCTGGCTTATTTCCCACATGGGCTGGACATTCTCATCTATGTCCTATGTTCCTTCTCTCCAGCTGCTGCTCCAGGAGGATGGCCCCTAAAGATTCGCTTATTTCCTGGCCCTTGGGTTTAGTTAGTGTGGCCTGATAGAGATATGACTTTTGCATTACTCACTACACGGTGGCCTGAAATGGCCTCCTGAAAATTGGCAGACCGAAACCACCAGAGCTGGATTGTGCTTCTGGAAGCCTGGTCAGGCACACCACAGAGATGGCTTGCCTCTGTTCCCTAGAAACTCTGGCTGGGATGCCATCATCTGAAGGCTACCTCCCCACCCCTTCCATGGGACATGATGCTGACTCTGCAGCCCAGTTAAGGCAGCACGTGAGCACCTGTATGCTGTCACTCTGTGTGGTTGTTTGGGCTTCCTTCCAGCATGGTGGTCTGTTTGGAAGGTGCATTACCTTTATGAAGTAAAGTCTGAAGTGACTGTATGTTACTGTTGCTCTCTTCCAATGACAGACGTACCCAGATTCAAGAATGGGTAAAATCCCATTGAAATTAGAGTGTGAGCCCAGAAACATGAAACAGGCGTTTGACAAATGTGACCTGCCACAGTGTGTTTATCTGTGTGTGTGTATACATGTAGGGAGGTCAGAGGACTGCATTAAGTGCCGTCTTTAATCATGTGCCACCTTATTTTTTAGACAGGGTCTCTCACTGAAACTGGAGCTTACCAGTGTGTCTAGACTGGTTGACCAGTGAGCCTCAGAGATCCACTTGTTTCCTCCTGTCAGTGCTTGGGTTCCAAGTACATGCTGCCATGTCCCACCCTCTCCCCTCTTTTAAAACACGCATTCCAGGGATTGAAACCCAGGTCTTCATGTTTGTATGGCAAGACCTTTACCAACTCAGTCAACCATTAGTTCCCAGAGTTACTGTCACATCAACCCACACACCGGCTCAGTCAGCATTCCGTAGGCAGCAGTGAAGCCCCTCATGTTGTGGCCTTATCTCCACAGGGGCTTCAGAAATGATTCCTACTCTTTGATGTTGGGCTGTTGGGATGTAGTGGCTCTCATTGCTGGAACCCTAAGGTAGCTCACAACCCCTTTCTGGTGTCATTTAACTCTGTGCATACTTTAATTCTTTTGTTGGTCTCTTAAGTGAACATTACCCTGGCAGGACTCTCATGATATAGGTGCAAACCTGGCCCCGGAGTTCCCAAGGGCCCTCAGTGAATGTCTAGAGGATGAAGGCTTCAAACCCATCTCTCCCAGCTGTATGCCCTCTGTCCTTTTCCAGAGCATGGCTCGCAGTTTATAGTCATTAGCCTAGCAGAGCTTAGTAAGTTCTGGATTGGTTTCTCTGGAGCCTTAAAATACTCAAATACCCTCTATGCCTGCTAGGCCCAGTTTCTGGTCATATGTGACTTTGTGTGTGTCATTTATAGGTTGGGAACTCCTTGGGGTCCATTAGGCTTCTGGTCTTTTCCTGGGTCCCCTAGCCCAGGGAAAGTCAGCACATCGAGGAGAGTGACATGCCACCATATATATACATAATTACATAAGTCCAAGTTCAACAATGCTGAGGACAGATGGACACTTAGACCAGAGAGGGGAGGACACTTAGGCAGAGCTCACAGCCACACAGCCAGTGAGAGAGAGAAAGCATGCCAGTGCAACCTTTAGAGTTCCAAAGGGCTTCACTACTCACTTAATGAAGAGCAACAATGATGGTGGTGCTGATGGTGGTGGTGCTGAAGATGGTGATGATGGCAGTAGAGATAGTGATGGAGAGAATGGGAATGGTGGTGATGGTGAATGATAATGATGATGGTTCATGGTAATGAAGATGGTTGATGGTAATGTCGATGGTATTGATAATGGCAAAGGCGATGAGGAGATAGTCTTGGTGGTGGTAATGATGGCGATAATGATGATCATAGTGGTTATGATGATGGTGGTGGTATAGCAATGGTGATGGTGAAATTATGGCAAAATTGATGACACTGATAAACATGACTTGTGATGATGGTGGTGGTGATAAACATGATAAA
>CAJQZJ010034481.1:448467-458878 GCA_907164525.1 Lophiomys imhausi | reverse complement strand
GTGATGGTGGTGGTGATAAACATGATAAACATGGCTTTAGTGATGGTGGTGGTGATAAACATGATAAACATGGCTTTAGTGATGGTGGTGGTGGCGATGGTGGCAATGGTCATGCTGAATAATAATGATGATAACAGCAACTGTTTCCTGAATATTTACCACAGGTGAAGTATGTGACATACCTCAATTAATCTTCCTTCTATCTAAATGTACACACAACTTTGGGCAGTCCCTCTATTTGGGTCATGTATAGGGAGCTTTGTACAGGAAGGGAGAAGACTACTTTAATTAGCGTCACAAGGCCTTCACTTGCTTATCCACGGTTCCTAACCTCCTTGTGATGAAGGTCACATCTTAGATGACCCTGCGCTGCAGAAGTGAAGTAACTCCCTCCAGGTCACAGTAGCAGGAGGCGGGGCTAGGATGTGAGCTGGCTCTGGTTGACTCCTCTGTTCTTGTACTGCCTGTGTTCTTTCACCCATCGTAAATGAGAGTTGGGGATATAGTTCAATCAGCAGAGTACATGCCTGGCATGCGTGAAGTGCTCACACTACTTAAACCAAGCAGAATGGTACATTCCCATGAACCAGCATTCGAGAGGTGGAAGCAGGGAGATCAGAAGTTCAAGGCCATCCTCAAGACAAAGTGAATTTGAGGCTGGCTTGGGCTACATGAGATCTTATCTCAAAGAGCAAAGCCACAAAAACCACACTCAACAAAACAAAACATACAAACAAGCAAGCTAGCAGAGAAAGAGGACAAACAAGGGGCAACATGGTAACTTACCTGCATCAACAGCAGCCCAGAGTACAGACTGGGGCATGTTTATTAATTGAGTCATTGAGAGGGTGACCGTTGAGGACAGGGTGGCCAGTGGGGAGGCCAACTGCCATAGTCCCCGCTGAGTAGTTCCTTCCACTGGGATGCTTTCTGTTTACTTCAAGGGAAAAACCTAAGCAGAGCATCTGTGACAATTCTATTCCCAGATCAAATCACAGCTCAGGGAGTGCACTGTCATCAACATGATTACCTTGGGGGATGGAGACAGGGAGTTTTATTAAATGAGACAATCTTGCTAAAAGGAAACCTTACATTAGACTCTAGGCCTTAAATAATATTAGTGTCAAGAGATGACAAACATTCAGCACACTGAGGGCTTGCTGCCTATGAGCCAGTGCTTCAGGGGAGGCCCCAGGGGCTACAGAATCCAGAGGTGGCTGCAGGCGACAGAGCAACTCTCTGGCCCAGTGACCACAGTCAACCGGGATGTGGTTGACAGAACAGTTCAGGGCCCTCTGAAGCCCAGAGGGACAGAGATCTGTTTTTTGTTTTTCTTGTTTTTTTCTACCTTAGGCACAATGACCCTGCAACAGGGCAGGCTCCAGTAGAGGCAAGAACTGCTTTCCAGGTTGGGTGTCACTTCCATTCCTGTAATGTGCTGAGCTGCCCCAGGAAGCCCGTAAAGAGCTCTGAGCCAGCAGCATGTAAGGTGTGTCATGGAGACACGAAGACATAGCCAAGTTCAGCTTCAAGTCCTGCTTCATTGACCACATGATTTTGGCCGTGTTAGACAATATCTGTGGATGTCTGCTTCCTTGTCAATGATGTCATACCCTTGTTCTGGGAACAAGATGAATGATTCCACATTGGTCTCCAAGGACAGTGGCTGGCAGCACACAGGGCATGCCCAATGTATTCTCTTACTCTGTCTTGTGTTTCTGTCCCTGACCTGTCCCTCCTGCTCTTGAAACATTATTGTCATAGTTTGGGTTTGCAATGTTCTCTAAAGGCCCCTGTTAAAGGTTTGGGCCCCGTCAGCTTACAGAGCTATTGAGACAGGTGGTACATGGTAGAACTTAGGTCATTAGTAACGTATCTTTGAAGAGGCCATGGAGAATCCCAGATATTCTCTTCTCTCTTTGCTTTACAGCCACCAAGAAATAAGCAGTTTTCCCCATCACACATTGTGTACATGACATGCTGTTTTATGACTATCACATGGCCAAGTCACCATGGACTGGAGCCTCTGAAACCGTGAGTTAAAATGAACCTTCCTGCCATGTAAGTTGATTTGCCTCAAGGTGTTGGTTATGGCAACAGAAAACTCACTAACAATTATCTACATACTCTCCACCTGGGACAGAATGGTGGGCTGTTGGAAGACAAGGTTCTCCAAGGCCTTCAGAGAAGAGGAACTTCAGACCTAATTACAACCGTGCAGGCCTAGTCTTGTTTATTCCCTTAACACAGCTTGGAGAGATCTCTCAGGAGTCAATGGAGAGACAGGACAGCCTCCTGCCTGGGTCTGAGTGATCCCCAGGACAGCAGAAAAAGTCCTGAGAGTAGGAGATGGGGTACTTGGATTAGATAACCATCTGTGAATGATACAGATCAAACAGGCTGCTATCCTGAGAGACAACTTAGTCTGGGAAGACCTGGGCTTCGGTGGTTGGAGGCCTTTGTCAAGGAGCCAGAGCTCT
Source organism: Lophiomys imhausi (assembly GCA_907164525.1). Lineage (NCBI taxonomy): Eukaryota > Metazoa > Chordata > Mammalia > Rodentia > Muridae > Lophiomys > Lophiomys imhausi. The sequence continues at coordinate 456,398 of CAJQZJ010034481.1, read as the reverse complement.
AGAGCACCAGGCTGTGTCTCACCTCCTAGCTGAGAGGCCGTGGGCATCATAGTCTATGAATTGTCTACAGAGTGGGCAGTATGTTGGCGTGTGTGGAGGAGGCTCCATAGCTTTCTTCAGGGCTTTCTCAACCCTGTCCTTTCCAGTTCCAACGGGGGAGGGGATATCAGGCCTGACTGCTCCACTTGGGGCTTGTCCGTGTCTCAGTGGACTTATGCTCTACTGGACACTGACACCCAGGAATTCAGGGTATGTAGGGGTCACCTAGAGAGATGTGATAGGGGCACCCCACAACCTCTGGCCCTGGGTTCCTGCCTGGCCTCCTCCAGGTGAGATCACAGCAGTTAGGCTATCACACCTTCTCAGATCAAGACCTGCCTCTACGACCCCCAATACTGTCAGAGCCTAAGAAATCACCTAACTGGGTCTCTATTCTTTAAGAGGGCTGTCCTTTGGAGCAACTAGCCAAGGGAACACTGTGTACCCTGAGATGTACATAGACTGTTAAGTGTTAGAGTCTAACCCAGGCTGACAGTCCACATAAGGGTCAGAGAGACTCCCTGAAGGGACAGGTCCAGTAGGAAATGAGGATTGATAGACATTTTGGGGAGAGGTCCAGTAGATTCAGAGGTAGTTCTGATAGGCATCAGGGGTCATTTGGAGTGGCTCTGTTGGGAAAAGAGCTTGGGAACTCTGGTGTGGGGCTACAGTACTGGGCTGGGCCTTTACTGATGATGTTACTGTGCTTCAAGGACAAGCAGGGTCTGCCACCATCTCCACCCTTGGGAGGGAGGAGATGCTGTCCTCCGTCCTCTGGACAGACTCCCACTCAGACTCACACCAGCATGGACTGAAGGACAAACATCCCTATTGGTTAATTACCCTCAGAATACTGAGCTGTGATGTTGTAGATAAGCAACCCTGAAAGGGTCAGCATTAGAGATTCCCAACTTCACAATCTGTTGTAATGTAAGGGGTGTGGTCCTAGGTGGCCTGAAGCTGGTGTGAGCCCAGACACAAGGCCCAGCCTTTCTGCCAAGACAGGGCTAGGACTGGCCTGGGCTCTGAGCACTGAGTGGGAGGAGCTGGCTGCTCCTGTCGCTCTTCTAGACTTGTACGCCACAAACAACCTTTCAGTCACCACTGGCTGTTCCCTGTCACTCTATCCCAGCCAAATATGGAGGGACATTTTAGAATGGGAAGTTCTGAGAGCCCTTCCATCTGTTGGCTATGTAAGTCACCTGTCAGCTAGTGCCTCTTACCTGTTCACTCTTTCATTAAACTTTTTAAAACCTTATTAATTATTATTATGTATATATATATATATATGTGTGTGTGTGAGGGGGCATGTGTGGAGGTCAGAGGTCAGAGGTCAGAGATCAGCTTTCAGGAGTTAGTTTTCTTGTACCATACTTCTAAAGATTGGTCTCAGGTTATTCAGATTATTAAGCACTGGTGAGCAAGAGCTTTTTATCCATTGAACCATCTTGCCAACCTGCCTGTCATTCTCATTCAACAAAGGTGCCTTCTTTTTTTTTTTTTTTTTTTGGTTTTTCGAGACAGGGTTTCTCTGTTTAACAGCTCTGGCTGTCCTGGACTAGCTTTGTAGACCAGGCTGGCCTCGAACTCGCAAAGATCCGCCTGCCTCTGCCTCCCAAGTGCTGGGATTAAAGGCGTGCGCCACCACCGCCCGGCTTAAAGGTGCCTTCTTACTCTGGGCATGTCTCCTCATTTTTGCCTACCTCTTTCACCTGTACTCTGGAAGACTCCCCATCCTCCAGATTCTTTCAGTTTTCCTGGACCAAGGGACATTTCTGAGTTACCTCAGCTGGTCAGTCTGGCAGGGCCAAAAGGGACAGTGCAGCCCAGCTCTGATCTCCCAGAGTCTGCCAGGCAGGGGACTTTTGGGACTCCACCTCAGTTTTCACAGCATAAAACTCTTTGTCTAAAGAGAAGGACAGGTGTGGGTGGACAGTATGGAGGCTGTCCCCCACAGACCTTGCTGTACACTGAATGCAGGCCCAGTCAGGTCCTTTTCAGAAGGCAAAATGCTGGCTCTAGAACAAGATGGCGTATGCTCAGCTCCCACCTTTGTTGCCTGCAAGCGTGGTGGCCCAGGCAGGTGGCTAGGCCTCTTCTCTCTCCTCTCTAAACAGAGCTTTGCAACCGTCACCTGGAACAGGTTTACTGTGTGGCTGAGTTACACTCACATACAGTGACAGTACTTATTTCTGCTTCATGAGTGACTGTGGACCACCCTGAGAAGCCCCAGGTATGGATGCTGGTGGCCTGAGGAGAGGCAGCAGAGTGGAATGGCCAAGCGCTTGGCCACAACCTGGTTGCCTGGATTTGAATCCTGCCGTGTGTCTCACAATGAGACCAAGAGCAGTTGACGTTCTGGGCCCTAGTAAAAACAGCTGTAAAATGCTGCTTGAATAACAGCTGCTCTCTCGCGGGATACTTAGACTCAACTCAGTGTGCTATTGTAGGTGAGGTTGGCCCCAGGTGCCTGGTACATGGCAAGCACTCAATAAACATGAGTGATTGCCACTCCCACTTGACAGGTGTGGAAACGGCCTTGTAGACAGAACATCAGTTACTATTACGAGAGGGGGCCATTTATATTCAGTTCCACTTGAATCTAAAGCCAAGACACAGTCTTATTTAGCTCCCCTCCCCACCTCAGGTTTAGGCTTTCTGTGTCTTCCAAGTCCTCTCCTTTGCTCATAACTGGAGACCCTTGGACACCCTCCTCTTGGCCCAGCACTCATCAGCCCATTGAACCTTCCTGAACTGAAGTACTGAGGGTGCCTACCCTTCAGGAAGCAAGACCAGCTAAGTCTGCTTCATCAACCTCGGTGGTTGTGATGGGTCTCTGGGTAATCAATGCTCTTTAATGATCAAGGCCGCCAATTTTTCTGCCTCCTCTTTTGTCTTCTGCAGCCCATCTGTCCACTCAGCACCTTGACAGGAAGCTGGCCAGTTTTCCTCTGTTCTGCTCTGTTAGGCTCTGGCTCTCATTTGCTTGCTGAGCTGCATGGCTGGGGGTGGGGGGTGGGGGTGCGGTTGTCAAGAGAAACTTTAGCCTCTTGCTGCAGAGTGCTGAGCCTGCAAGTGGGGTCGGTGCTCAGCCACTGCTGCTGTGATAAGGGCCGGGGTGCACCCTTGAAGCAGGCCTGTCTTTCTTCACCATCACAGGCAGGCAAGCCGTCAGGGGACCTCTTAAGTCTCTGGGTAGAGGCACTAGGGGCAGTAGGCAGTAGGCTCTGTCAACAGTGGGGCCTTGAGGCTGGGGAGGAGGCCAGTTTGATTTCTTGAGGAGCTCAGCCTAGGATGGGCTAGGGTGACAAGGTTAGCACTGCTGCTCTCAAAGAAAAGATAGGACCTCACACTCATATGGCCTCCAGTGCTCTGAGATTTCTGATGGTGTGTCAGTCTCCTGCAGGGTGGCTACTATTGCCAGTGGCAGTCAGGTCTTATGTCACCACCCTGTAGGAGCGAATATACAGCCTTTAGAATACATTTGTGAGCAGGTGGGCAGGGAGGAGGGCTTAGATACTTGTCTTCTTTCCTCTCCCAGGCCAGGGGTCACCCTGGACATCTCAGAAATAAGGCAATCCTTTCAGCTATGCCCTGAGCGTCTTAGGCCAGGCACAGGGCTAAACCATTATTGTAGCCCAGTAGCCACTCATCTGAGCCCCAAAGCTCTCAAGGGGGTGGCAACTATTAAGATCTCCTTCCCAAAGGTACAGAAGCTGATTTCCAGAGAGGTTAAACAAATGATCCACAGCAACAGACAGCCAGGTCGCAGGTTACAAAGCCAGGCTAGAGGCTTGACTCTGCGGCCCCGTCTTAGCCAGCAGAATGGCCCTGCAGGGTGGCTATGCAGGTGGCTATTGCAGGGGGCAGGAGCAAGCACTGTAAAGGCTGAGTCTATCTGAAGTGTGGACTGCAGGGGCCTCTGACGAGAAGCAGAGGGAAAGGCTTCAATGGCTGTGAGGTTATCTTCCTTCTTGAAGGAGAAAGAAACCCTAATTAAGGGTAAGATGGTCATCAGAGGGACTGGTGGACCCAGGGCTCTCTGGTTAGCCTGCACATAGAGATCACCTCTCCCCCTCCCCAAACAGGGTTTCTCTGGGTAGCCCTCGCTGTCCTGGAACTTACTCTGTAGACTAGAATGGCCTCAAACTCCGAGATCCACCTGCCTGTGCTGGGTTTAAAGGCGTGTGCCATGCTGCCCCAGCACACGTAGGTATCTTTAACAAAGTGCCTCAAAAACACTAGTACTCATCCTTGACTCAGTTTCATGGCTGTCTCAAGAAATTCTTACCTCCCTCTGGGAATGCCATGGTAGTGACACCCCAATACCCACCTAGTCCCTAGACAAGATCTTGGGGTACCTGCTGGGCTTTTACTGCCCCCTGGGTCCCTCATTTTATCTGCAACCTACAGATCTGTGTGCTTCGTGTCCCTTGGTTCTGTCTGCTTCCTTTTCATTTCACTGCCCCTTCCCTCCTTCCAGCTGCCACCACCTCTTGCTGCTGGGGATGGAGGGCACTGGCTCTCATTGCTTCTCTGCATAGCTGCCATTTACCTTACAGACCACAGGGTCTTTGTGGGCACAGTAGGGAGTCCTCTTTTCTTGCTGATGGTTCATTCAGGTAAAGTCCCAATCTCTGAGCTTGTCCTTGAGTTAGCAGGGTTCTTGGCCTGGGGGCAGTGGTAGTAATCAGAGAAGACTTCCTCGAGGAAGTGACAACTGGGCTGAAGGACAATTGAGAGTAATACCATAGGATCACAGGAAGGGTACTGTGGGACAACAGTAGCTAAGGCCCTTCCTGAGAGGCCCCACCCTCACTGTCCTCTATGCCTATGGGATTTCTAAGAGGAAGGAGAGCTGCAGGGCTTCCTGTCCTGCACAAGACATGCTGGGAAGTGCCACGGTATTGCAGAGGGTGGTCATCCACACAGGAAGGGGACGCACCCAACGGGATTTGTTGAGCCCAGATAAATGACTTCAGGAATACCCAAAGAGGAAGTCCCAACTGAGCTTGCAGCCTCCTGGGTGTGGGCGATAGCCTTTGGAGATGTACAGGCCCAGACAGAAAGAAGCCAACACCAATAGTCTAGCGATAAGAGGTTTCAGGAGGCGGGTCTCCAAAGCTTGCTAGCAGGGAGCAGGACAGAGAAGCCACATGTGTCCTCCTCAGGGGACACACAGAGACTCTGTTAGGGAGATCAAATGAAGAGGGTCTCTATTTCTTCTTTCAAACCATCTTTCTGAACTTGGGAGATTCACTCTTCAGCAGCAAAGGCAGAGGATGTGTGTGCTGAAGACTCTGGTTAGCCTAAACTCAACAGCTGTTCAGAAAAAAAGGATGGATCAGTCTTGTGGTACAAAGTGAACCAATCTCCCCTCAGGCCTTATTTGTCTCAAACTCAGCCCACAGCTCGAAAGTATGAGGGGTCTAGTCCTCCAGCTGCATGTTCCAGCTTATACTGGATGTTGGGCATTGCTTTGCCATTTTGGGTCCTCAGTCTTCCTATCTGTGCAATGGGAATCTTAGGTAATGGAAGTGTAGGTACATGGTGTGTGAAGAGCTATGAACTGGCCATGCTTGTGGGAGAACAGGAATGGGGCTCAGGTTTGGCCTCAGCCTTCATGAAGCTCGTGGTCTGGAAGGAAGTTAAATAAATAAGTAACAAGACAAAGAAACTCCACATGGGAAGGTCTCCAATTGGGGCTTACAGTTCAGGTGCTGAGTGGGGCATAGAGAAATGCTGCCACCAGGGAGGGCTTCCTGAAGGAGGCAGCTTGAGCTGAGACCCGTGTGAGGGAAGGAATAGGTAGAACAGGGTTATGTTTAGGGCTGGGATCAGGGAGAAGATGGAAGTTCATCTGAATGGCTCTAACTGGGCCAACATCTTTCAGGGAAATCTGGTCTGTGTTGGTAGGAGTCGGAACTTGACAGAGTATCCAGGTATGGCAGAGAACAGCAGGCTCCATCTGGAAAATGCAATGATGAATTTTAAGAGGAATTCCAGAAGTCAACAACCCTGGTGGGGTTCACAGGCCTTAAACAATGTGTTTCTGTTAGGGCTGGGGGTGTAGCTCAGTGGTAGAGCCTTTGGCTAGCATGTGTAAAGCCCTGGGTTCTATTCTGCTCAACCCTATACCACAGCCCAAAAAATAAGTTCAGGCAAACATGGGCTGGAACAAGAATGATGAAGTACCATCTCCTCCAGGAAGCTTTCCTGGATTCTTCCTGATAGGAATAAGTTATAATTTTTGGAGGCCCCTACCCTGGATACATTTGTACACACCCATTTCCTTCAGCTTGTGGAGGCCTTGAGTCCTCATCCTCTGCTTTGCCCAACCCTTAATCCAGCTGGCAGGCCTGAGGGTTGGGCATTGTTCTTTGTGTCTGCCTCAATACACTGTATGATCCTTGGTTTAGGAAGAACTGAGAATATGTCAGAGACTTCAGAGACTTCCCTTGTGCACACAGCAGCTGGCTCTGGGGCAGAGCAAGACAGAGCAGCTGGCTGTGAGTCTCCAGAAAGGGACACACGTATTCCCCTGGGACTTGTGGAGCAAAACCATTGTCCTGAGCCGCTGGTTGGCAGTTGTTTGTCTGTGGTGGTCTAGTGACAAGTTCCAGTATGCCCTTTGTCCCTACTAAAGGGGGACTTTCAGGAACATTAGCCCACCCTGAAAAAATGAGAAATTCTGTACCCAGAGATTGGCTAATGGAGGCCCACATCCCTTGTCACAGCGCTAATGTTCGGAGATAGCCTTGGAATCCATTAGGAAGCTATTTTTAGTAGAACATGAATTAAACACCTTTGTTGGCTGTTGGAGGTCAGGGAGGTGATGAAGTCCTAGAGGCAGAAAGCAGTCCTCCTGCTAAACCTAGGGCCTGTTCATTTCCCCTGGACTTCTGTGGCCACCCATCATCTGCCTGGTGCTGCCTGTGACCTTAGGCGCCCTTGGGATTTCTCAAGCTGGGATGGTAAGCAGAGAGGAAGAGATAGGGAAGAGAGATCTGATCTGGGTGGACACGGGGCCTGGCCAGTGTGTACAAATGGCTGTGGCAGAGTGCAACATCTAGGGGCTGGATGGTGCAAGTTCATTGGTCTTGTACCCTGTGTGTGCATGTACATGTCAGCAATCAGCAGATTTCTATGTTCAAGGAGCTTTACACTGAGCTGGGGGAAGATGGGATGGTCTGCTATAGAGCAGGGGCTCCTCATCCCTGGGACCTAGCCCCTGGTTCTTTGGAGGGGCTTCTGTGAGGGGAAGGTAGAGTGTGAGGGGGCTGATGGTGCTCAGTCTTATATAGTTGAACACCCTTGATTTCTGGACTGTGATCCAGGAGACCTAGCTTCTGCCCATGGCCCCAGAAACCCATGGTCTCCTCTGCCCCTCAGCTCCTGATGCCCAGAGACTGGAGCCTGAGATCCCTAGAGGCTTCCCAGAAGCCACTATAGGACAGTCCAGGAACTGGTCCCATGAGCTAGCTTGGCAGTGAACCCAGGGTCCCTAGGCTAGGGCTATCATAGTTGCTCAGAGAGACCATTTGGAGGCTATTTTGGCCTCTAATGGCTTTTGGCTTAGGTACTGTTGCTTCAGAAAGATCTCCATTTTGGTCCCTACTGCCACTGCCTGCCACTCTCATTTCCTCTTGGGTCTACACACCACACTGAGGCTGAGTAATACAGTTTGCTGACAAACATGTGAACAGACATACATACCCTCTGCCCTCTAAGGGTGTGAGTATCTTGGAAGGGCTTAGATGCAAGGACCCATTTCAGGGGAAGAGGACCAAGTACACATCCTGAATTCACAGCATGTGAGGCTCAAGGTCTCTCCCTCCCCCCCCACCCCATCACCACAGCATCTTGGGCAGGGAACTTTCCAGTCTCCCATG
>CAJQZJ010034481.1:432119-447315 GCA_907164525.1 Lophiomys imhausi | reverse complement strand
CACACACACACACACACACACACACACACACACACACACACACACACCCCTGCCCCCCAGCCCTGCCCCAAGCCCGAGAGTCAGTGCTGCCAGGCAGGCTCCAGCATAGTGCCATTCTTTGGTTATCTGGGGCCAGGGCCCTGGGATAAGACAGTCCCAGAGACACAGCATGCCTCAAGGCTGCAGGTGGCCTTTGTGGCCTCTGTGCCCTGGCTTTGTTTTCCCCAAGTGGCTACACAGAGGGGAGGAGGGAGGCAGGGCAGCCTTTGCATGTGGCAGCAAATTTGGGCCATTGATTTCCATTTATTTCCTGCTCAAATGATCCAGGCCGGCTGCTGCTGGGGGTTGGGGGCGGAGGGGGGTGCTCTTTAGCATTCTAAGTTTGCAGATAATTGGAGGAAAATAACTCCAATAATGAAATCGCTGCTGGATCACATTCTGATACGTGACAAATCAATTCATTTATGATACCTTCTTTGTCACACTGAGCCATTCTGGCGCTCAGTGGAAACCTCCTAAATTAATAAAACTGTTAAATCCATGAAACCCTCCGTTCTGAACAGCACATCGCAGCACAAGTTTGAATCATTAAGGGAATAAAACTGATAAATGTGAGTGGGACAGAGCCTTTGTCTGGAGAGGGGCTGGCTTTCAGGGCAGATAATTGTCTTCAGGGCCCAAACAGCTTCACTGGGGCGGCAGGGGGCGGGGCGGGGGCGGGGCCAGGCACACTTCGGGGGTGGAAACCAGACTTGACCTTACCAGCGTCTGGAACAAGCTGTTTTAGTAGTGGATCGTGTAGCTTTAAGCTTTTTAAAGAAAGTATGATTTAATAGCCAAGAGAGAATATAAAGCCTTTATTGAGCCCTGTCAAATTTGACTTGGCTTGGCACAGATTTTTCCAAAATGTCTACACTTGTCAGATCACAAACTGTCCAGGGAGGCGTGGCATAATAAATAGGGCGGGAATGGGTGGGGCCGCGCTCAGGCAGTCAGAGCGACCTCCTTGCTAATCTTCTCGGTTAGCTGTGTTTCCCCCAGTAGGCTGCTGCACTTCTCTGACCTCCTGTTTTCTCAACTGTGACTTGGGAACGAGGAGGGGCACCTCACAATGAGGAGTACATAAGAGGAATGTGTAAGAAGATATAGGGAAAACGCTACATGAACTGTCAAGGGCAAGGCAGGGGTTAGTGGATGGACATTTCCGTGCATGGCCCGGGCACTTATGGGATCCTGCAATTCTCACCACATCAGGGTATATATATTTTTTTTCTGGGTTGGATGTAGATGTCACTTGATTGTGATGGACTCTGGTGGGTGCTTCTGTGCGGTGTACTCCATTGGTGTCTGCTCCTCCGCACAAGCACTGAACTGGGAGACTCCAACAGTCTCAGCATCCCTCACGCAGTATGGCTTGGCTCAAGTAGGTGGAGCAGGGAGGCCTGCACCCAAGATGCCAGCCAATGACACCTCACTTCCTGCCCATACAGCCCAGTTTACAGATGCTCAAAGGACTGAGCCAGGAAGGGCAGGTGGGAACTCTTGGCCACAAGCTTTTCTTTTCTTTTCTGGCCATCTCTTACTCTAATGAATCTGGAAACTTCCTTGAGAGTCCTCTGCAAACGGAGATCCCTGCAGTGGTTGGAGTAGTCAGCCCTATCCTTGGAGGTTTTCCAGTGGGGGAAATCACGAAACCATAACCAGAAAAAGTTTTTGTGTTGTTCTGCCCTTGTGTGTGCTATGCATACATAATGGGACAAAAATTTAGGAGACTGTACTTGCCTTTAGTGCAGGAAAAGGATGTGATTTTGTTTCACTATGATCTTCTAGTACTCATTCCACGCTAGCCTGTATTATTGTGTGTGTGTGTGTATATACCGTGTATGTGCATGCTTGTGTGTGTGTGTATACTGTGTATGTGCATGCTTGCATGTGTGTGTGTTTCTTTGCACGTGCATGTGATGACTGAAGTTGACATTAAGTATCTTCCTTGGCTGCCCCTTACTTCATTTATTGAGACAGGGTCTCCTTAATTCAAAGTTCTTCAATTCTAGCTAGTCTAGTTAGACAGTTTGTCCTGAGGACACACCCTTATCTCTGCCTCCTGATTACAGGTAGGATTACAGGTGGCCACCATACTTGGTTGACTTTTATATGAATTTTGGGGACCCAAACTCTAGTCTTCATGATTGCATGGTAAGCTTTCATCCATGGAGTCATCTTCCTTGCCACTATTCTCAGTTTTTTTTAAAGAATATTTATTTTAGTGTGTGTGTGCATGTGTGTGTGTGTGTGTGCACACGTGTGTGTATCACATGCACAAAGGAGCCTTTGAAGGTCAAAAGAGGTGCTGGATCCCCAGGAACTGGAGTTACAAATGGTTGTGAGCCAACATAAGGGTGCCAGGAACTGAATGTCTGCCCTCTGCTAGGACAGTAAATACTCTAACCACTGGACTATCACTCCAGCCCTTCTTGATCTTTAATATGCTGCCTTGGTCCACTGAATTGTTTATATGGACCATTAGTGGATGTGATCCATAGTTTAGAGAATTCGGATCTGGCCCACTGCTACTGCTCACTGTTTTGACAAGGGACTTTAACACACAGGCCACACAGCATGGCCACCTTACTCTACAGGGTGGGCAGCCATCTGCCGCTCACTGCCATACCTCTCTCTGAATTGTGCCACACTGGTCACTCTGTGTAGGACCCAGGGACTATAGATGGAGATAGGTGGATTTTCACCATCAGCCTCTGTCTACATTCTTGAACAAAAGGTGGAAGTGACAACGTGGCTCAGCTGTCCCCTCTGCACCATAGAGATCAGAGGGGAGTGGGGCAGAGAGCCCATGTCCCTGACATAATGAGCCACTGACTGTAAACCTGTCAAGTCTTTGCTCTGGAGCATCAGGAATCCCTAACAGCCACCAACACAAGTGCTAATTGCCAGCTTGGGCAAGGACGGCAGCCTTGACATCCATGTCAATTATGGCCACTGGCCATGCCTGGGAGACAAAGGTCTCAGAAGCTGTCAGGCTCCAGTGTCAAAGCTCTGTCTGCCAAAGAAAGAACAGGGACAATAGCCACCTGTCACTCCCCACTGCCTTGGCAGGGTGTGCCTAGGTTGGGTAAAGCACAGCCTGGCAGGTAAGGGGCCAGTGCAAGGCAGCCAGGCTGCCTTGCTGCTTTGACACAATGCTTCTCACACTGGGGGTGACAGGTTGTTGTTAGCTCTTATAGGTGGGGAAATTGCAAGTTCAACTTTTTATTCATTCTGGTGAAAGTCTCCTGTGGGGAAATGGAAATGGCCTGGGACACATCCCCACTGGTGGCTTTTAGACTGAGAGCTGTGTGTGGTGCAGAGGCATGGTAGCTTCTATGAAGGACCTCGGGCCACACGACCGTCCAGTGTACTTACTAACTCAGATTAGGGTGAACTCTCCGTGTGGGGACTTCAGTATTAAAGGGCATCCCCACCATTTGGAAAGCTGTTATAACAGGTGTGGGTCCCTGGTCTGTTTCTGTTTAGTGTCCCTGGGGTGGGGCTCAAACAAGCCTCTAATAAAGCACCCAGGTGATGCTGATGCTGCCAGGCATGTCCAGCCCTTCGTCCTTAGGCCAGTGGCCTCAACTTGTGGGTCATTACCCCCGTGGCAACCCTCTGTCTTCAAGTTTACAGTACGATTTACAACAGTAGCAAAATTACAGTTATGAAGTAGCAACAAAAACAATTTTATGCTTGGGGGTCACTACAACATGAGGAACTGTATTAAAGGGTTGCAGCATTAGGAAGGTTGGGAACCACTGCCTTAGGCCAGTGTATCCCAAGATAGCTAGAATTGCAGCCTGATACAAATCAGTAATATACTTAACACGTTATGAGGGTTTTTGTGTGTGCATACGTATTCATGCGTGTGGGTGTGCATGTGTACGTTCCAGTGAATACTCACTCATGTGCGTGCATGCATGTAGAAACCAGAGATCAATGTCATGTGTCTGCTCTCCACTTTATTCTATGTGACAGGGTCTCTCGCTGAACCCGGAGCTTGCTGTTCCTCTGCTAGACTGTCTAGCCAGCAGGATCCTTGGATCCTCCTGTATCTACTCAAGCCCTGCCATCCCTAGCATGGAGGTGTGCGGAGCCAGCCTCAGTTTTTGTGATCCTGGGGATTCAAGTTCATGCTGTGTAGTGAGTACCCTCACCAAGACATCCTCTCAGCTCCGTGGGTGATAAGTTTTTGTGTCTGACTTTTTAGCCTATTAATAGCTTGAGGGGGGGGCAGCACATTTGTCTATCAATACTTCCTTTTCATTGGTAAGTAGGATTCCAATGAGGGGCTAGGCCATATTTTCTGTCTCTAGTTCACAAATGTTCAGATTGCTTCCAAAGTGTGGCAGCTCCAAATAATCTTAGTTTGAACATTTATAGATCATTTTTTTTCATGTGGTTATATGTTTCTGTTTCTCCTGGACCCATACTCTGGGATTGTATGATAGGTGGACACTGACTGTTTAAAGGAATTTTTAGGCTTTTTTCCCCAAAATGGCTTTTACAGCCTGATGTGGTGTCACGCACTGGAATCCCTGCATTCGAGAGATTGAGGCAGAAAGGTCGAGGGTTCAAGATCAACTCTACTTATATAGTGAGACCCTCATCTCACAAAACAAAACAGTAAAACATGACCACAGTGTTTGCATGCTCACTATCAGTGGGTGAAGGCTTCAGTTTCTCTGCCTTCTCTCCAATGCTTGTTGCTTCCTACCTTTCCTTTCTTTCTTTTTTTTATTAGAACTGTTTTTTATGAGGTACATAGAGGTGTTTCTTTGTGGTTTTAATTCATGTTCCCCTCATGACTAATGATGCTGAACTGCTTTTCACGAGCTGATTACTCATTTGTATCTCTTTGGTGATATCCAGAGAATGCCATGTGAGAGCTCCAGGACTGAGTTAACCCTGCCCTGGTTGTTTGCTTCCTTGAGTTGTGGATGTTCTTTATATATTCCCAATGTGACACCTTCATTATCTGTATTTATTTGTAGGCCTTTTCTACCAGTTTTTAATGTCTTTTCATTTTAAAAAATGTTTGTTTTGAGGACTTAAGGAGGAACGCACGCCAAGGTGTGTTCCTGGAGATCAGAGGATAACTTGTGAGGAGAGTGGATTCTCTCCTTCCACCATGTTGGGCCTGGGATTAAACTCAGCTCATCAGACTTGGTGGCAAGCCCTTTACTGGCTTAGTCACCGCATTGGTCCCTCTTCGTTTTCCTAATGCACCTCCCCTAGATGAGGTGTCAAAGTTTGTCATTTTGATGAAGTCTAGCATGATTTTAAAAAAATTATAGGTCTTGTTTTCTTGCCACAGCCGAGAAATCTTTACTTGATCCAAAGTCACAAAGATTTTCTTTTGTGTTTTTTCCCTCTAGACACTGCAGAGTTTTAGTGTTTACTTTATGGGTACAGATCCATTTTAGATTTTATTTTATGTATAATGTAGGGTAAAAGAAATCTGAGTTGATTTATTTTTAGTAGATAATTGTTCAATTGTTGGGGCATCACTATTGAGACTGCTTTCCTCCTTAGATGTGCTTGACAATCTGTTTAAAGACAAGTGGTCGTGCGTGCGCGCATAAACTCGTCTTCTGACCTCACTCTATGGAGCTGCCTTCCTGTCTGTCTCTGCCCCAGTCCGGTCCTGCCATGACGCGACTATCAGACCCTTTAGTGCAGACCCTTCCGCTTGGCCCTTCATTGTCCAACTAGAATGACCCCTTCTACCCTGCTTCATCCCTGCATGAATTGAAGGATCAGCTTGGCAACATTTGCAAGAGAAGTTTGTTGAGATTTTTATGCAGATTTGGTAGGAATTCAATGGTAATTTCTTTTTTGGGGGATGGGGAAATCCCATCTTAATCGAGATGCTTTCCAATTTGTGAAAACTTACTTAGATTTCCTTTTAATTGGGTGTCCTTTCATACCTTTTGCTAATATTTTAGTTTTTGTTTTCTGAGTCCAATTATTTCTTTTGTTGGTTTATTTCTAAATATTTCATTCATTTTTTGTGTGTGACATGAATAGGTTATTTTCTTAATTTTATTTTCCAGCTGTTCATTACTACTTAACTGAAATACAATTGATTTTTGTATTCTGATCCTCTATACTACTGTGGTGGTCTTAAAACTAAATGCCTTAGCCAGGTGGTGATAGCTTGCGCCTTTAATCCCAGCACTCTGGAGGCAGAGATAGACAGATCTCTGCCTGGTTTGAGGCCAGCCTGGTCTACAGAGAGAGTTCCAGGACAGCCAGAGCTACATAGAGAAACCATGTCCAAGCAAACAAACAAACAAACAAACAAAATGCTTTGATGAACCTCTCACGGATTTTTGGTCTCAAGAAGTGTGTATGTCCAGAAACGGCAGTCTTGACCCAATTCAAGCTAACCTAAAGAAGGATTTCTGGCAGTTAGATAAAAGCCGGCATTCCTCAATAACTTGTGAATGGTTCCTGTCAGCCAAAAGTTGCCCTTTTTCCTTGCCTCTGGCAGAAGGGATGTTCGACCCTCCATTGACATTATCTGTAGCTTTATATCAAAGCCCATGCTGGCCTCCAGGCTCCTATAGTACCTATTCACAAGTACCTGTCATTCATCTCAAAGCCTCCACACTGCCATCCTGGCCCCTCTCACCTCCTCCTCTACCCTGAACTGCCAGGTCTGCTCCAGCTCATGGGCTTTCCTCTCCTCAGCTCCTTGTAACAGCATACCTCTCCCCACCTGGCTTCCCTACCCCTGGCCATGTCTACTCTGCTTCTTTCTGTCTCTGCTCTGGATTCTTCCAGATGCTTCTACATGTTCTCTCTGTCTGTCTCTCTCTCTCCCACAAAAAATCCAGATCATCTTGGTGGTTTCTTAATGAGCCCCCTCTGGCACACAGTGGGGACTGGGGGCGTCTACCCTTGAGTTGGCTTCTGGTTAAATATGGCAGGCAATGCTGAGTTGGGTCTCTAGGCCCAGATTTTTGGGACTTTCTGCATCCTGGCTGTGGGACTGCACCAGAACTGAAATTCAGACACCATGCTATGTGGAATTCCAAGGGGCTCCCAGACATGTCTGTGGAGAGGAATCTAGCCCCAGCCTTGGCAGTCCAACCTGCCAGCCTTTGGGTGTGCTCTCCTGGGAGAGGCTCCTGCAGCATCCACCTGCAGGTTCAGCTGGGGCTGGTGGAGCAGACACTGACCTTCCAGCCAGGTCTTGGCTTAGACTCATGAGCAAAGCAAAAACAAACAAACAAACAAACAAAAACAAAAACAAAACAAACAAACAGAAAAAATTCTGTTTGTTTTGTTTTTCTGGGTGATTTGTTCCTTAAAACTCAGAAACAGAGGGAACATTTGCCCTCTGTGGTCAAGGAACTTGATGGGGAAGAGAGGAGGGAGGGAGAGGGAGAAAAGAAAGGAGGGAGGAAAGCAAGAAGGGAGGGAGAGAAAAAGGGAAGGAAGGGAGAGAGAGAAAGGGAGGAAGAGAGAAAAGGGAGGGAGGGAAAGAAGAAGTGAGGGAGTGAGTGTGGGAAGAAGGGAAGAAGGGAGGGAGAGAGAATGGCTTGAATGTTTGCACTGTAGTAGACATGTTTTGATTGTCTGAGTTGAACATAATGGCCTGACCACAGACACTCAGTATGTATGAGACCCTAGGTGGGCCCTTCCTCCCTCCCCTTGTAGCTTCAATCTCCCCAGCTGTACCTATTGGGGTCACTAGGTTCTCTCTGCCAGGGCCCAGCAGGAAGGCTGTGCCCTCTGAGGGCTGAAGGGAGGCTGCTCTCCATCTGCTTGGAGTAGAGAGTCATCTGGGGTTTCCACCCTGCCCCTGGGTGGAGTAGGGCATGAGGACAGAGCTGAGAGGAGACCTTCCCACCCACCAGGGGACTGTGAGAAAGGAGGTGTTGAGTAGGGAAGGGCTCCATGGGGCAAGAGGGGAGGGCTTTGCAGAAAGTGGGGAGAGAGGCAATTCTGGGTGCTTGAGGACACTGCAGGCTGAGGTTAGGAGGCCTGCCTGGTCCTCTGGGTCCTGGACTTGCCTGAATTCCATTCCTAGGCTGGAAAGGAGAGAAGGAAGACTAAAAGCTCAGATTCTATGGGAAGGGCCAGATCTACTGAGGTCCCAAACAACCAGGCTCAGCACAGGGCACCCATTCCTGTGGTCCCTACATGCCTGACTCTCTACTTGTCCACTTTCCGTGGAGCCTCCCTCTCAAACCCATAAACCCCTGGGCAGTGAAAACCAAGGTCATGTGGACTTTAGCTTTGGGCATGCATGAAATCTGCTGTCTATGAAGATTCAAACTTTTGGGAAAAGGGGACTTCCTTGCAGAAAAATCAAATGCGTGGGCATTTTATATATGCTCATTTTTTTTTTCTTCAGAAGATGAGGAAGAGGAAGTTACTTTTTTTGCTCATATGTTTTTATGTTTTACTTTAAAATGTGTATTTCAGTGGCTCCTAGTATATTTACAGAGCTGAATAGCTGTCTCTAACGTGTTACTACTCTTGGCTTATGCCGTGCTGGGAAATGAACTTAGGGCTTTGTTCGTGCAAGGAAAGCACTCTATTAAGCTATGCCCTCAGCTCCGAAGTCTAATTTTATCATTCCCCAAAGAAATCCTGTACCCATCCCCAGTCACTTCTCATTTCAATCAATCAGAGAGTGACCCTCATACAAACTTTACCATCTGGCTTTATCATTAGTGGGGCCATTCTGGCCTGTTCCATTTTCCTCTGTTGATGCTGCTGAATGTACCTTTTAACTGCGTCCCCAGGGGACCTGAATGTGTGGGCACACTGGAATGACTAAGGGATGGTGTGAACTCCAGCCTTCATGGCATAGTTCTTACACTCAAATAAAGACCCCGTCTTCACCACTACCAGCCCACTGTTACAAACACTGAGAATCAGTAATTTGGAGGGTTCCCTCTGAGGCCTTGCTGAAGGATGGAAAAGGATTGAAGGGTTGCAGAGAAAGAGCTGAGGCTAGACCCATGTGTGCCCCTCCCTGTGATGTGGTCAGTTTGGCCCACTGCATCATGGAGGAGCCCAGGGCTATTTCAGGTTTACCCCTTCTCTAGGATGGTGAAGCCATTGTTAGAGGGCTTTGAGACAAGAGTTCCTGGTACCTGCTCTGTACAGCTGGGGTGGCAGTGGCAGTGGCTCTTATAATGATCAGGGAACCATGGTTGGTACATTTATGACACAGGGCCCGCTGTCTTGTCCAGAGGCTAACCACTTTCTGATTTGCTGTGTGGTATGAAGCAGACCTTCCTACCTGTGTCAGGATATCCAGGCTGGGGGATATCCAGTACAGTAGTGTGTACCCTGTCGCAGTGTCACAGTGCCCTGCTGGTGGGTCATTCTAGGCTCCATAAGGTCCATGTCCCTCATGTCTGCCTGGCCTCCAGGGAAAAGGGATTGGGGCCTGCTTGCAAAAGACACTGAGGAACAGAGATATGCTCCTTGACTTACTGTCAACACAGAGTTAGGCTAAGCATCCTTAGTGCTCTGCAGGGTCCTGGCCCTATCCTGAGGGTTCTTGAGGGAGTCAGGGAAAGGGAATATTTAAAGAGGGAACTGACAGGTGGAGGGGAGGGAGAGCTGGAATAGTCCCTACCCTGGCATCAAGCAAAGAAGTTCTGACTTAGCATCTTCTGGTTGGACAATCCAGCATTCCTCAACAGGAGCACAGTGCTTCATGAGGTGCCATCTGACTCTACTTACGTGGATGCTGCATACTACCCAGATGGACAGTTGTATCAGTAAGGGTCCTCTAAAGGAACAGAACTGATAAAATGAAAATATATTGAGTTCCAGGATAGCCAGAGATACATAATAAGACCTTATTTTAAACCTGCCCCCCCAATGATGGGGTACTTACTAGCCTGACTTACAGGATACGGTCCAGTTAGTCCAACTATGACTGTCTCATGAGAATCCAGTTGTTCAGTCCATGAAGCTGAATTTCTCTGCAGTCCCAGTCTGGTGCTGGAGTGCTGGATACTTCCTGGAGAACTGCTGGTCTTTGATTTGTGATGGAATCCTGAAGAAGTTGGTACAGCCATAGGGTGGATGAGCTTCTCAGCATGAGTGAGGGCAAACAGGCAAAAAGCAAAGTTTTCTTCTTCCATATTCTTTTATGTGGGCTGCCACCAGAAGGTGTGGCCCAGATTTAGGGTGGGTCTTCCTGCTTCAAATAGTCTGGTTAAGAAAATTTTCTAACACTCCCTTACAGCCACAGCTTGTATTTTAGTTGATTCCAGATGCTGTCAAGTTGACAAGATGGACTAGCTATTCATCACAGTTGTGAATGTGATAATGGGACTGTGTCCCCATCCATTGTACTTATTCCATCTTGTACAGGGCCTTTGTATATGCCAGACCCTCCACCTGCAGGTAGTCACAAGGCTCAGTGAGATTAAATGGAACCAAAGTACAGTCCAGGCAGTACAGGTGAACTCCTGTTAATATTGCCTAATATTAATAGAGCACCCAACTTTCTGGGTCAAACCTCAAGATCTTGTTTTACTTGGAAGGCTCTTCAGCCCTGGCCTGGGGTTTCCTCTTTTCATTCCTCCTACTCTCAGCTCACTGTAATCCTACTGTCGGCTCACTGTAATCTTTATTGCACCTCCTGAGCTGCTGTCCCAGCTCCACACCTACCTATGGGATACCCCTTAGGGGGTGCTTGCCTTCAGAGTTCAAACTGACTTCCTTTCCATGGCAACTGTCCCCAATCCATGCACGGTGCAACACCCTCCAGGTTGTTCCTCAGGCTCTGTATGGCCACTGTTTCCTTGTTAGCTATCCTCCTCATCTTGGGACTCTGTGCAACAGGGCAGTGGCTCCTCCCTGACAGAAGTATTAGTGGGATAAAGGAAGGTGTGGCTGACGTCTGCCAATATTCAGTAAGGGTTGAATGAGTGCAGGCTGAGTGCAGTGGACATCACAGTCAGAGACCACAGGAGAGATTTGTGGGAAGTGGAGGATGGGTCAGGAAAGTTTTGTGATAAGTGGTGAGGTCAAAATGTGGTGTAAGCTGAGAGGTGGGGAAGATATCTGACTGTTTTCCATAAATGTTTGCCAATGAGCTTGATCTAGTGAGAGGCTGCCCCTGGACTCAGGAAGCCCTTCACCCCTGCCATATATCTGAGAAGCTAAAACCAAGGTTCTTATTGCATGTTATTATTTAGACATTCACATGAGAACCAGGGCAAGACAGTCTGGGGAGGCTTCCAATAGGAGGTGATAGTTGGGTAAGACTTTGAAGAATACATAAGAGTTCACAAGGCAGGAAAGAGAAAAGACACCCTGTGCCAAAAGAATAGCCAATAGGAAGCCATTAAGGGAAGACAAGATCTTTGAGAAATGTTGTAAAGTATCATAGGGCTGCACACAAGGTGCCAAGACCAGTTGGTGGACACATTGCCAGAAGTTGTGTAGACCACGCTGTGCAGTTTGAATGCTATGGAGCAGCTCAGCTACTCAGATATTTATTTTGCTGTTTCCCAAGTTCTTACCATGTATCAGGCTCTGTGTTAAGTGCTGGGCACACCCTAGTGGGAAAAATGGGTAAGCAGAGAATAGATCAAAAGGCAGAGTCAGAGAAAGCGGTCAGAAGGGGGCTAGGACAGGTGTCAGCCAGGCACAGGAGTATGGCCCGGAGATGTGGAGGGGACAGGGAGAGGCCATGGACTGAAGATGGCCGTGTGTTATTGCTACTTCATCAAGGTGAGCAGTCTAATATTTGAGTCTAGAATTTATCTGTAGGTGAACAGACTTTGACAGAAGTAACATTTGGGATTTTAAAGGTGGAGCTGTAAAAAGCAAACAGCTGACCTGGGCCGCCAGCACTGTTTGTAAAAGCCTTAAGGTGTCCCATGGCCACAAAGCTCCCGAGGCCATACAGAGGATTCTAGGGTAATTCCTGCTATTCTGCCTTCCGGGCATCCCCACCAAGGGATCAGGCACATGTGATGCCAACATGGATGTTTCAGATGGACCCACCTACAACTTCAGCATCGCAGAGCAAATTCTCTCTACCCTAGACAGACTAGAATATTCACTGGACCAAACCTTGCCTGAATTCCAAGTCAACAAAATCTTGAATAATGTGAAATAGTTTCTGGCTTCAAAACACTAAGTTTCAGGGTAGCTTATCACCTAAGGCAGGTGACAGGAGCAATGTGGAAGCCATGGGTACATGTGAGGGAGGCAAGTGGAGTTACATGACTGAGCCGTCTCACTTAGGGTTGCCAAATCTAGTGAATAAAAGTACAAGACGCTGACAGCACTTCCGACAAACAGTGAGTAAGTTTCATCAGTGTCGCCCAAGTATTGTGTGGGATGTTCTTTTTTTTTTGGTTTTTCGAGACAGGGTTTCTCTGAATATCTCTGGCTGTCCTGGACTCGCTTTGTAGACCAGGCTGGCCTCGAACTCACAAAGATCCGCCTGCCTCTGCCTCCCAAGTGCTGGGATTAAAGGCGTGCGCCACCACCGCCCGGCAGTGTGGGATGTTCTTAAGCTGACAGTCACTGATGCTCTGAGATTCAGACTTTACTGGGGACAGTATTCTTCCTGTCCCTCTAAATCCTGGTGGAGTCTAAATTGTGGAAGTACAGAAGCAGAGTAAGACACTAGCCTGGGGACAGTGAGGTAAGAGGCCTGCCTGGATACTGATTGGCCTGTACCTGGCGTGTTGAATCCATGCTGGAACTGGTCCATATCCTCTTACCAGGTATCTCAACAGCAACCAGGCCTGGAGCCCCTTGCTGGAACCCAGTCTATATATGGCACTGGTACCAGGAAGAGTCAGGTTCAGTTCCCCTCTGCCTGTGATGCTCCCACCTGCAGCATGTAAAGAATGTGGCCAACATAGAGCTCCCAGAGTGGCTGGGTGCCTGAGCTATGCCGAACTGGACCCTCTGAGGCATCTTCTCACTGTCCCATTGGCTGCCCTTGTAGACGTTATTGCCTGTTGCTGGCAGTCTGGATGTCTCCTATCTCCAGAGATACTGACACAGAGGCTTGGTCTGGGGAGCAGGCTGCTGGTGAGGGGACAGTTCACTGGGAAGGCTGGCCCCACTCCCATAGGGGCTACTGTGACGGGCCATCCACACTTCCTTCCTCTGGGCTTTGATGATCTTACATTTCCAACTCCCAGGTAGCAGAGGCTTTCCGAGACCTGCAGGGAGCCCATGAGAAGGGCATATCTAGGGAGCTACGCTGTCTTTGATGCTTCTGCCAAACTTCTCTTTAGGAAAATGGATCCCACAGTGAACACATATAGATAATGGCTCTTCTTAGCGGTTAAGGTCTCTTCCCCCTGGGGAGATGTCTCACTCATCTGGGATTTGGAGGAAGCCTCAGGTTTGTGCCTGAGCTGTGAAGTCCCTGCATAAAATGGCTCTTCTCTGGGGCTTCAAAGTAGCTGTTACTTTATATCCTCTGATGACTGTCCATTGCCTAGGCAGGGCACTGCCTTTGCTCCCTCCCACTGCTCCAGTTGCCGGACCATCTTTCTGCTGCCTCACTTGAGGCTGCTGAGGTCCCACTCCTTCTTCCAGGTCACTTGGATTGGGGTAAGAGGGGGCCTTCTCTCAAGCACTGAGGGTGTCTACTTGGGGGTCTAGGCAGATGTGGTGGGAAGATGAGAAAACTATTAGGACTGGGCATGGAACCCTTGGAGTTTAGAGTGTAGAACTAGGCTTGTTGGTGAATGACCAAATGGCCATGAACAAGTCACCCAAGTCACCTGAGATTTCAGAGACTTGGCGGGGGTGGGGGTGGGGGGTCACTGTGTGCTGAAGCCAGCACTTCTATCTTGCTATCTTAGAGAAGACAGTAATTTGCAGCACAAACTTGAATCCTGCTTGACAGGGCTTCTTTGTGTAATGGTTAGAACACAGTCCTGTTTATTTGTTTGTTTGTCTGGCATAGAGAGCATTGCTCCAGAGTGGCAGGACAAATTGTTCAACATAGCTCCAGAGGGGTGGAGTAGGTTTTGTGGAGAATGGGACATTGGAGGTGGACCTGAAAGAACAAGATGGAACATTCTATGGAGATGAGATAAAGACCAGGCTAGGGGCTGGGGGCAGGAAGCGTGTAGCAGTCACTGTTTGCAGCATGTGGAAAGTCAGTGTGGACAGGGAGAACTTAGTCTGGTTATTCAGGCTGGGATGTGAGGGAGGGTGGGATGGAGCCAGGAGCCCAGGGTTGCTAGATGGAAAAGTCACTCTGGGGTCAATGTGGAAGGACTTTGCATGCCACCCGAAGGGGTCTGGATTTTGTCTACTTGACAGTCAGGAGCCAAAGAAGGCTTTTTTATTAGGAGTGACAAGGTCACAATTGTGCCTTGGCTCTGCCTCTCTTGAAATCCTACCTCTTTTATGGAGCATTGCCCAAATATCCTGAGTCCCTCCCCCCCAACTCAAGGCACAGCTGAGGCTCTTGTGGGGACCACATCCCAACTGCCCCTCCCTGATGCTGGCCTAGCAGCCCAGTGCTGACTGAGTATCTCATGGCTTCCATCAAATCTCACAGATGATCTGAACATGCCTAGACTGAGTTCCTGATCCTAACTCTGTGGTACTGGCAGGAGATCTTAACTGCCATTCAACAAAGATTGACCTGTATCTCTGGGTCAGACCAGCTTAGAAGGGCCAAGCCATGTGTCCTGTGATCTTGCTGGATTAGATTTTAGCCTACTGACCACTACAAAACTAGCCCCTCCTTCCCTGTAAGCTGGCTGCTTTGGTTGACCAGATGTCCTACCCCTTTCCTCCTCCTGCTCCTCCTCCTCCTCCTCCTCCTTCGTCATTGTCATCATCTTCATCTCCTAATACAGTTTCTCATGTTGCTCAAGATAGCTCAAACTTGATATGTAGCCAAACATGGTATTGGAATGTTTATCCACCTGCCTCCACATCCTGAGTGCACGGATATGTGCCACCATTGCCCCATTTATTTTGTACTAAGGATCAAATCCAACCTAGGGCTTTGTAAATCCCAGGCAAGCATTCAAGGAACTTAACTACACATACCTCCAGCCCCGTACTCTGCTTTTATGATTGACAAGCAGAGTTGTATGGGGACTGAGACGAAGTACAAGACACACACACACACACACACACACACACACACACACACACACACACA
>CAJQZJ010034481.1:402317-420117 GCA_907164525.1 Lophiomys imhausi | reverse complement strand
TGTGTGTGTGTGTGTGTGTGTGTGTGTGTGTGTGTGTGTGTGTGTGTGTATCTCCTAGGTTATCCCAAGCTGGAAGACTGGACTTGAGCTCTTCATCCTTCTGACTCAGCCTCCCAGATGCTGGGACAGTAGGCCCTGGTGGGGCTACTCTACTTCCCCACATCTATCACTCAGCTTTGCTGTTTTTGGTGCTTATTCTCTACACCCCTTGGACTAGAATGTAAAAACCAGGACTGAAGGATATTTCCTGTCCCACTTACTCTGCACCCACAGCTCAGAGGTGCTCAATCTGTGGATGGAGTGACCATCCTGAGGCTGTAGGCGTGCAGTTGGCAGAGATTGGACCCTTTTTCTTCACTGGGTCTTGGAAACTTCTCTGTACTCCCAGAAGCTTCCTGGGGACACAGGGCAGTAGGGAGGTGTGTGTGTGTGTGTGTGTTTTATGTGTATGTAGTGTGTTATGTGTGTGTGGTATGGTATATATGTTTGTGTGTGGTGTAGTGTGTGCATATATATGTGTATGTGTGATGTGGTGTGGCATGTGTGTGTATATGTGTGTGTGAGTGTGTGTGGAGTGGTGTGGTGTGCGTGTGTGTTTGCATATCTGCTCATGTCCCCAAGGCAACACTTCTCATTCTCATGGTTGGGCAGTGCGGTGTTAGCCTCAGAACTTAGAGTTTATTCTGACCTGAGACAGCTTGGCAATGACTTCCCTGTTCCATGTCTCATTTAGAGCCAGGTACTTCTGCAGAAACTTCTAGATGGCTCCCAAACAGTGTGGCTTGGTGAAAGGCTGAGTGATGCCTTTCAAATGGTCAAATGCCCTATGTTTAAATTCATTCTATTCCACATCTTCTGGGTCAATGGAAAGACACAGGAGTTTTTGACCCTCAGAGTCTCCATGGCATCTGGGCCCCCATGTTACCTGGATATTGGTGGAAATGCTGGCTGGCATGTCCAGCCCAGTGTCTATGCTTCTTTTTGTCCTGTACCAAAAACCCCACAAACAAATAGAACAGCAAAAATCCTAAACCCCAAATCAACAATAACAAGACAACCCTCTACAACTCTTCTAGTCTATGGCACCCAGAGGTAGGAGATGAAGAGGCTGGTCTTGCTCAGGCTCATCTGGGCAGCAGGAGAGGCAGTATAGTGGTTGTGCTAGGGCAGGCGTGGTGGTGTGCCCAGCTCCCTGGAAGTAATTTCTAGTGTATGTCTTTTGGATCACATAGCAGTACAAGGTCACCCAAAGTCAGAGCTTCTGTTTTTCAATCTCTTCATGGAAAGGGAGCAGAAAAAGTGGGCACCATTTCCAATTCTGTACAGAGTTGGCTCAGAGCCAGCCACTTGTCATCAAAAGAAGGCAGCTAAGTGCTAGACTTCACCTGGCTGTATCCTCAAAGTGCCCGGAAGGCAGGAAGGAGGCCGGCATTTCTTCACGAGCCTTTCTGTGAAAGACCCATTCTTAAAGTCTCATGTGGCCTTGCAGATGGGTTAAATGTTGTTTTAAGCACTTTGTGTGAATTGTCTTATTTTGACGAGTCTAATCCCCACTCTATCCTTGCGTAAGGATAATTGTTCCCATTTTAAAGACAGGCTTGCTGAGGCAATAGACATAAAATAACATGTCCAAGGTACCGCAGTCCTCATGGGTTTTATTTAATCCCAATTTCATAATGTCTTAGCAATGAGGATCATTATTATCATTAGGTCCAGCCTCAGAGGAGTTAAGCATCTTCCTCAAGGTCACCTAGCACATGAGGCAGCTGAACTGGGGTTCCAGCCCCCTACTCTGCATGGTTGTGTGGAGTGTGCTGTCCCATGTTGAAAACTTGACTGGTTTCAGTTTCTTGGAATAGATGGGCTGGAAACTGAGGAATGGGGAGAGGGGACTGTCATGAGCTGCTTGGCTACCTCTGATTTCAGACCAACTGTACTCTGAGTGCCATAGACTGGTGAAGAGTTGTAGAGGGTTGACTTGCTGTTGATTTGGGGTTTAGAATTTTGTTGTTCTATTTGTTTGTAGTCACAGGTCAACATCAGATCCCAACTATTCTCTTGGCTACCTGATTTTCTGGCCAACTGTACTCTGGACTTTATGTGGGCATCTGTGTTTCCAGTGCAGACCTGGAGGAAGAAGCCCAAATCTCCAGGAAGCTGCTCCCTTTAAGTCATTGTCTTTAGAGGAATGTCAGATAAAGAAACCATGTCCGGGTCCCACAATCCAGGAACAGACCCCCACCACCACCATATGCCACAGAGTGAAGTCAGATGGGAGAAGTTCCTGGGCTGGAGCCAGGGCCTGTTTGGATTTTATGAGTTATGAGTGAACTGGTCCAGCACACAGTCCTGTGCCCAGCTTGCAACACTTCCTACCATGTTGTCCTTTGGACCTTTCTTGCCTGCTGTTGTGTTCTCCCCCCTCTCCCCCGCCCCACCGAACCTCTCTTAGGAAAGGTTAAGGATGTGCCCAGATCTGGAGCTCCTTGGAGTCAGGGTCCTGGTCTCTTTGTGAATACTCCTAGGACTCAGTGTGGGAAGAGCCTCGCCTTTAGACCTATTTGAGCCCTGATGTCCCAGCATATGGGGACCTCCTAAGCGTCACTTCTCTAGACTGAACAATGGGTGTGGTAGCTCATAGTTCCAACCCTGCCTTGTAGTTCAGTGGTTGCCAAACTTCAAATCATGCTGGAATCCCCCTAGGAATCCTAATATATAGATGTCTGCTTTCTTCTCCAGGTGTTCCCATTTAAAGGTCTGGGGTGATCAAGTGCTGAAATGGGTGAGTGCTCCTAGGTGAACCCCATGTGGAGTCAGGTGGGAGACCCTATGGGTAAGTCTCCACCCCTACAGCGGTCTGTCATTTCTTTGCAATTAGGTCACAGGTCAGCATCAGACCCCAGTGGCTGTCTTGGCTACCTGGACTGCTCACTATTTTCATTCTAATATGTGGATGCAAGGATCCTTCTGTTCCTTCTGGCTCTGTCTCTCTGTCTCTCTCCTCCTGTCTCTGTCTGTCTCTGTCCTCCTATCCCATCCCTGCCTCTCCACGCCTCCTATCTCAGGTGTCTAGGGCACCTCCAGTGAGAGGGAATGGTGAGATCTACAGGTCTGTAGTTGGCAACCTGAAAAACCAGGGTGAAGTGATTCAGTGATCTGAGAGAGAGAGAGAGAGAGAGAGAGAGAGAGAGAGAGAGGAAGAGTCAGAGACACTCAGAAAGAGATACAGAGAAATTCAGAGACAGACAGGCAGGGACATAGACAACGGAGAGACAGAGAGGAGAGAGGACATTCACCTATCTAGTTAGCCTCAGCCTCTGGGCCTAGATCTGAAGGGACCCAGGTAGTTAGGGCTGTGTTAGGACCTGCGACAATCCAGCTAGGTGGCTAGCTGGAAGACTTCTGTCACAGTGAAGGACTTTGTTTAAACGTTGCAGCCATCTAATATGAATGGGGCATCCTGAGGCATGCCATAGGCCCTGCATCTCTGAGTTCCCTCACTGAGTTGGGGAATGGGATATCTATTTCATCCAGCTTACTTTTTTCATGTATAAAATGAGAAGTGTTATATATTAAAGCAAGGGCAGAGGGAAGACTCAGAGTACAAAAAGACATCCATCTATGTACCCATCTATGCACCAATCCATACCCCATCCATCTATGTATCCATCCATCCATCCACCCACCCACCCATCTATTCCTCCATCTATCGCTCCATCCTTCCATCCTTCTATCCTTTACTTCCTCCACTTATTTATGTTCTTTCCTATGAAATGACCAAGTTTTATGAGGTGCGCCGCAGAGCTGGCCCTGAGTATGTTCTTGTACATACAGAGAAATGAGATCTTGTACATACAGATCCTTCTGCTTCTAGTAAGTCTCAGTTTCAGCAGGTCAGGATGCTACATGGCTTCAGTCTGGGTCCATATGGCTGAAGAAACACACTCTAAGCTAGCTTGAGACAAGAATGGGATGGATGGGTGGGTGGGAGAGGAGAGACCTCTTGGCAGGGAAATGGCAAATACTGTACATGGAGGTCTTTAGGGTCTCCTGACTGCATGCCGTGGGAAAAGCCATGATGAAGCAGTTGGGGGTGTTGTGTTCAGGTGTAACAAGCTGTTAGACCTTGCTTTAGGGAGTAGGAAGTGGTTGAATCAGACAGGGCTGGCCCAGGCAAGGTTTGGGGCTGCTGGAAGGTGACTCTGTCCTGTTCTCTGCTTTCCTCAGGAGGTTATGAATCCTTTCTGCCCAGCTTCTTTGGCTCTCTTACTGTAGGTCAGGGGGCCTGTCCTGTGTAAACATGGCACAGAAAAGAGGCCCAGCTTCTATTTTTCCATTCCTCATTCTGGCCTGGCAGAAGGACTGGTGAAATCATTTGCATTTCAAAACCTGTATCTCCCACATCTCCCTTAATAAGAGCCAATTACACCTCTGCCCCAAACTGCAGGTTGCCTGCCTGTCATTGGACTTTCATCCTGTTTGGGTGGGGAGGAACTGTTCCCTTAAATGTCGCATTTAGCATATGCAAATGAAGAGCTAATTGTCCTTAATGGAAAATGAACTCACCTGCTTGCTGTGAGCTCCAGACAAAGCTGACATTGACAAAATGGGCATGTGGCCAGCCTGGGGTCTCCTCTTGTATCTCCGTCTTCACTTGGGGCCCTGCTGGCTTCTCTGTTGTTTTCCTTAGGACTGGAAGATGGCAGGATAGGGTTCTTAGCTAGCTGGAAGGTAACATGTATAGAGACCCATCCTCCGTTTGATGGACATGAATGCTGAGGTCTGGAGGCTGGGAGGGGCGGATGTAAAATCACAGACTGAGTGAAACTTCTTAGGGGTCATCAGTATGTGATTTTGAGCAGCCCATGCCTGGGAAATTAGGTTCTTCAGGATCAGATCAGTTGATTCTCCAACTAGACTAGAGGAGGCATGGTAGGTCCTCAATGGGTGATGGTCTAATTGAGAGGTAGGGTTGGCAATTTAAAGGCTGAGGGGCTATGGCTGAATTAGGTGGGATTCTGGAGACTACCCCAGCATTTTCACCCATTCAGCATGATTCCTCCAAAGAGCTAATTTTGCTGCTTTCAAAACCAAGCACAGGGCAGAATCTACTCGGAGGCAGTGAGCACTGTGTCACTGGTGGCATGCAAACATGCTAGAGGCTTGCCGAGGGTACAATTGTCCAAATAGTGTGACATTTCTGGGAGAGCAGAAACTATGGTTGAGAATAAGCCCCAACTAGTCATCCTTCATGCCCCTAGTGGATCAGGAGAGAGAGAATTTTAGGAGCCCCAGGTCTGGGTAAGGCTTGGAGATTGGGCATGGCCTGCCACAAGAGTCAAGGCACCTGTCATGGAGGAGTTGAATCATTATCTCTTAAGAAGTCTCAACCTGGTTCCTTGGAGATCTGTTCACTGACAAGTTGGGGTGGTTAAGGAGTTGGAAAACCTAGAGGTAAATCCACATCCACTTGAACTTGATCCCATGCTCTGGGAGCCAGAGCACCATGCTGGTGGAATGGGCATTGATACCCCTGCCTCCTAGGGGAGTGTGGATGATATCATTGGATGCACAGGGATGCCTGGCATCTAGAGGACGGACCTAGGGGACACATGCTCCTTGGTAGCCTTTGGAAAGGTTGACTCTTGGTCACCTCTGGAAAGGTTGACTCTTTGTCATCTTTGGAAAGGTTGACTCTTGGTCACCTCTGGAAAGGTTGACTCTTGCTGCAAGCCTCCAGATGGTCCCTGCTCTGCCTACTACCCCCTGCCTATCTGACTTTTACTGACTTGTACTGGTTCCCTCAGAAAATCAGCATAGTCCAGCCCACTTCACTGCTGGATGGCCCAGGGGTGCCAAGCACTTGAGAACACCTACCTCCAATCTCTCCTCCCCTGTGTCATGATGGGTTTCAAACAGGCTAAGAAACACACCCAAGGCCACACAATGAGATCAGGTATCTGTTGGCCTTTAGCCTTAGTGGCCCAAGTGTTTTTGTTGTCAAGGAGAAGCATGTTCCTGTGGGTCATGGAGGTCTCAGTTGCTACAAAATGGGACTGTAGTTCCTGTTGCTTAGGCTTTATTGCTCAGAGGAATGGGTGGAGATCAGAACATGAGGCTTGGTCTGAGCCGGTGATTTGATTTGGACTGTGAACTGGAAGTGGATTTGTGTTTTGTTAAACTGCTGAGATGGTGGAGAGGCTGGTTGTTCATGCAAGCAGAACTTCTCCCATGCTGACTGATTCCAGGGACCATGTGAGTAGCTTCAGTATGATGTGAGGCTGGAAAGCAAAGGAATAGCTTTGTAACCTGGGACTTTACTTGATTTGGTAAACCAAGTGTGCACAGTTCCTTTTCTAATAATCTGGAAATGTAGTGAGCTGCACAGAACACCTGCTGTAAGAAATGGAAGTAAGTTACTCCCCTTAGTGACCTCTTGATAATGCATTGTTTTTATTTAAACAAATACTGGAACAAACCTGGGAACTATTGGCAATGGGCTTATCCAGCCTAGACTGGTTCTGGGTGTCTGCAGAGTAAGGCAAACTGTGTCTTCTGAGTGAACTCTCAGGGAGAATTCCCTATTTACCATCTTATGCCTATGCATAATTGGACAGGCTTATGATTAAAATCAGATGCATTACAGGAAGGGGCATGTGCTATGACTATAGGTTTAAGTAATTGTGTAATCCTAATTCAAGTCTATCAATCAAAACAGAGAGCTATCAGTGCTATGCCCCTTAACAGCCATATACCTTCTTCTCTTGAACTCCATTAAGAGAACCCCCAAATAATAATTGGAGCCCTTGAGTACCCTCACTCACATGGCCTACTGGCATTCTTGACATTGTATTTCTTTCTGATTTGTACTATTGCATTGTTTTTTAATACAATTCCCCTGCTATTTTTTCAATCTGTGTGAGTCTTTATTTCATTCAGTTCATTGAATAAGAGGCAAGGAACCTTAAAATGCTCTCCAGACCATGGTGAAGGGTGGGTTTCAAGTGATGAGTAGTGGAGATGGGTGTGCCTCACTGAAGGCTGCACATCCTACTGGAAAGCCTGCAAATATGTGGCTTAAAAGCTCTGAGCTAGCCCAACAGGACCTGTTCACCAGTAATTCAGATGTAGCCAAGGACTTGGCTCATTCCTTCTTGGGTGGATCTAGGGCAGTGAGTGTGGGCCTCCGTAGAAGCCCTCCCACCCACCGAAGTGCAACAGCTTCTAGGATGTGATGATGGCAGAGCCAGTGTTCTTTTCGAATTTTCAGAAACTGCCCAGAGGCCAAGGAACCAATATTCCATCCTCCTGACCACAGTAGCTTTTTCTGGTGCCTCCTTGAGCAGGAAAAAGGCAGGTGCAACAGTAGAGGGACCATCTTCCTTCTTCATATCATTTCCAGCCCACAGCCAGACCAGCTGGCTCTTGGGAGTACCCCAGATGCTGGAAGGCAGGTCAGTGGCTGATGAACTTTGTTCTGGGTGGTCACAGGGGCCCTGATTTTCTGAGAGACCTTTCAGGAGCTTTGTCGGATCTCCAAGTCTTCCCAGCCTGTCTTCAATGCTGCTCAGAAGCAGATTCCCCTGGATTAATGAGTCTTTCTCTCCTAAGGGTCCTGTTCTGGCGTTGGAAGGGTTGTGACTTTGGCAATGTGGGTAGTGCAGAGTTTGGGGAGATTTGAAGCATGAGCTGCAGCTGTTAACTTGACAGAGCCTTGCTGCAGATGTGAGGATACTGGGTGGGGACTGAGGAGAACTGAGGGTGTGGTGGGACCCAGCACGAAGTCAGTGTCAGAAGGTGCCTGAGTGCTCTGGGAGAGGGCTGTTTATCCACAGTGCCTGCTCAGTTCCATTGCTGGATGGAGGTCAAGCTGCCTGCAGTTGTCTCCAGAGGTTGGTCAAGTTCCTTTCTGTCCTTGCCCTCCTGGGTACTGACTCCCCAGGCCTCTTATTCACAAGCCAGAGTGGTTTTGGTTTTGGAGTTGAAGCAACACTGGGCTCAGACTCAGGCTCCGATTATCCTGTGCAGTGGAATTTGGGAGGTGGGAGAGGCCAGGCTTGGAAGACTTTCTTAGCTAATGGAAAGATGGAACTGTGGACTCCTCCCTCCCCACTTGGCTCCTCTCTAGGGATAGGGCAGGGCCTTCTCTTCCTCGAGTGCAGCCATGAATTCCAGGACGTAAGCTCAGCTCTAGGCGGGGGTCCTTTCTCTACTCCAGCTGAGATAGTTTTGGTTCTTTGCCCAGAGAAGGGCTGACCACATCTTTATTGACCTGCAAAAAAAAAAGTTGTACGAGCCGGGCGGTGGTGGCGCACGCCTTTAATCCCAGCACTTGGGAGGCAGAGGCAGGCGGATCTTTGCGAGTTCGAGGCCAGCCTGGTCTACAAAGTGAGTCCAGGACAGTCAGGGCTACACAGAGAAACCCTGTCTCGAAAAACCAAAAAAAAAAAAAAAAAAAAAAAAAAAAAGTTGTACGGGCCACAAACTGGGGAGCCTCCTTGAGTTCTTGACTGAGGGTGATGAGATTAGAGAGCAGAGAGGACATGTGGGTCTTCAAGAGATAAGTAGTTCTGTGCTTTCTTATTGACATGAGTTATTTGCTCATTTCTTTTTCTTCCATCCTTCTATTAATTTATGCATCTTTCAATCAAATTATCCATCCATCCATCCACATTATCCAGTCATTCTCCACTCTATCCAAGCATCCATCTAAGTGTCCATCCATCTATATATCTATCTGTCTGTCCATCCATCCATCATCATCCCAGTGAGTACTTGCTCTGAGCCAGAACCTCTGCCAGTTGCTAGGATACAGACACAAACAGTTCACCAGGCCTTCCCTGAAAATGTTCCAGGTCTGGTGAGCTGATATTTGAATAAACACCCATGTCTCTATGTCTCCTCAGCCATATCACGCTGTAGTGAATGTGAAAGTTGTCTCATGAATCCAAAAGGATTAACTGACTCCAACCCAAGGGGCCCCTCCTCCAAGCCACAGTCTCTGATTTCACTATGTGGAGTAGGGATTTGACAGAGGAGGAGAGGGTAAAGGCCACTTCTGGAAGATGGACCAGGCTTACCAGGGCAGATCTTTGCAAACACATGGATCGCATGGTTGGGGGAATGTAGTTCTGCTATTGCAAGGCTGAGATGAAACAGGATTGGAAAGCTAGCTAAAATGACACTTTGGGAGACTATGTAAGGCCTTGAATGTCAAGCCAAGGTCCATGGTTCTCGAGGCCTGGAGGAGCAGTGGGAAGCATGGAGAAAACGCTGTCAGATGTGTACTTTCAGAAGATCACTGAGGCAAGTGCCTCTGGCCTGGGTTCCAATCTGCTGGATTCTTCTACTTTGGTGGCCTTGGGCAAATGAACGAACTTCTCTCTGTCCATTTCCTCTTCTCCTTTTTTGCATTGCTGGGTTGCCATGATCTACAAGATCCACCTGAATAGTACCTGCTACAGATTTTGACACCTTGTAGATGTTTGATACTCACCTTCTTCTGGGAGCTGCTGGGGGCCAGCTAGCATGGGAACTTGGGGTTTCCACTGCTCACTTTAGCTTATAGTGTGTGTGTGTGTGGGGGGGGGGACAGGAGGAGAGGGAAGGGAGGGGGAGAAGGAGAGGGTGGAAGAGAGAGAGGAGAGGGAAGGGAGGGAGGAAAAGAGAGAGGCACTAAAGACTTTGCCTTGCTTCTCCACAAAGCTTCTTCAGATTACTGTGGGTTGTGGGATGACTGGCAGGTTCAGCAAGGTGTCTGGGTTGCAGATTTTGTAGTGATATGAGACTCAGACAACTAGTGATGCCCTGACTTGGGAAAGGACTTGGGGACCGCACTGTGACCCCAGGTACCCTGGCACCAGGCCACTCGAAACTCTTTCCTCCCATAAGTGGCTCGCTCCTCCCAGTCCTGCCTTGCCCTGCATAGCTCTTCCAAGGAGATGGCTCCCTGGCTCCAGGACTGTGTCTGCTAATCCCAGGGAGCAGCCTGCTGTGGCGAGACCTGACACGTTTTGACGCTCAGCAGCACAACTTACCCAATGCTCTGGCTCTGTGCCCTCCCTAACAGCTTCAGGGCTGGGGCTCTGGTCCACTCCCCTGCCTGGCCTCTTGCTGACCTTGGACCCTACAGGCCGTGGAAGAATTCACAAAGAGCTATGTGCAAGAGAAAACAAATGTCCCTAATGGTTCACATCACCTGCCCTTAGTGGGTGGCCAGGGAGGTGGAGCCAGCTCTCTTCCACCGGAGACTTTCTCTCACATGTCCCTGAGCCTCAGTTGGCTCATCTGGAAAGAGGGGGTGATGATGCAAACCTCTCAGATATTAGGTGGGGATCCAGAGAAGATTAAGAAGAGCGATTTTGGGGCTGGAGAGATGGCTCAGCGGTTAAGAGCACTGGCTGCTCTTCCAGAGGTCATGAGTTCAATTCCCAGCAACCACATGGTGGCTCACAACCATCCGTAATGAAATCTGGTGCCCTCTTCTGGCCTGCAGATATACCTGCAGATAGAACACTGTATACATAATAAATAAAATCTTTAAAAAAAAAAAAAAAAAAAAAAAAAAAAAAAAAAAAAGAAGAGCGATTTTTGGGCCTGTGATGTTGGTTAAGAGGCCTCTTCTCCTTGTTCTGTGTAGACTTCCTCTTTTGAATCTTTGGCTGCCTCCTCTTTTCTCAGCTGTGGCTCTAGGATCTGGCAGCCTCTGTGGCCACCCAGATTCTCCCTGGATGCTCAGTACTCTCATTTGAGGAAAAAAGTAGGTGAAGCTCTCACCTGAGGAAAGGGGCAGCTGTGGGGGCTGGCACAGATGTGGGTCACACAGCAGTGGAGACTTCAGAAAGGACAGAACACCTCCAACTCAGGGGCTGTGGATTATAGTATTTCCAAGGGTATTTGATGACAGAAAAAAATGATCAACTTCTTAAAATGACTGCAAATCAAAGTTAATTGATGTTCAACTGAATATGTGCATAATGTAATATCATGTCAAGTTGTTAAATGGAGCTCACCCCAGCTCCTATGAAGTGATATGTAAATGATATTTGAAACAGATCTGGGTGCATTTTGATGTGTTTATTTTGATGTGGTATGGCATGCTAGAGTGGGAGGGAGGGAGGCTGTGAAGATTTCTAAGTAGATCTGCTGGAATGGAATGGAGGTTGGGGATGCAGCCCATAATAGCTGAGCTGCCACCTTCTGCTTGCCCTCCCAAGGACAAGCAGAGACCTCCTTGGGAATTCAGAGCATTTTCAGCACCCATAGATAAGGTAACCTCCAAAGAGAGTACTGAGTTAGTGGGTGATCTAGAATCTGTTAGGACAATCTGGTAAATCTTTGTAGTAGTTTGGTATGATCTCTAGGATTGGTATGTAGGAAGGATTTGTCTTGGAAGTCTAGCCTGGAGAAGAGGAAACAACTCTCTGCTCTCATTTTATTTCTTCTTCACTTCTTTCTTCTTCCCTTTTCCTTCTCTAGTGCTAGGTATCTGGTATCCAAGCTTGGTATCTTGGATCTCTCCTCTTCTTGTTACAAAGCCACTGCATGTCATTATGGAGCCCTTGCCTTTTGCCTTTATCTACTTTTAATTACCTCCCAATGACCTTATCTCTAAATATCAAGAACATATGAACTTAGGAATTATGCTTCCAATGCATGAACTTTTGGGGGGGCACAATTAAATCATAGCACCAGGGAAGCCACTGATATTTGGGGGAGTATTTGTTACATAGCATAGTCTACAATGCTCACTGTTAAAAGAAGAAGAGGCGAGGCTTGTTCTTGAGGGGCAATGTATATGTTCCTAGAGCTAAAATTGGGAGACCAGAGACTTGCAGGTTGCTTCCCACAGAGACTAGAACTACGTGAATGTGCTCCCTAATCTCTAAACTCTGTGCCTTGAGTCTGAGAACTTTGTGCTAAGGTCAAATGCTTTAGAAGTTTCATGGAGTCTAGTGCAAACCTCTGGGAACCTTTGACATGAGAGGATAATGTTATAGGGCTGGGATCAAGCCTGAGGTCACAGTTTGGAGGCAACTTTGGGGGGGCTCTGAATGTGTCTGTTGTTCATAGAGATATTTGAGACCCCAAAGTCTATTACTCCCAACACTGACCTCAGAGAAGGCCAGAAGTTACTGCCATGGGTCATATTTCTCCCAACAGGGTAGGAATTGGGAACAGACAAGCAGACCCAGTTTCTGAGGCAGGTCCCTGACATAGCTTCAGAACCCAACTCAACCCCTCATGGGAGTAGAGGAAGTTGCTGCCACAGAGAGCCTCTGGGAAGAAGGCAGTATGTGCTCTGGATCCTGGGGGAAGCTGCTAGTTTGTCAGGGAAGGCCAAATGACCATGGGCTGACACCTCCAAAACCATGAGCCCCAAATAAGCTCTCCTCTTTTAACATTGTTTTCTAAGCTCTATCTATCTGTCTGTCTATCTATCTATCTATCTATCTATCTATTTTCTATAAACACATAAATCTCTTACTAAGTCTAATTTTTAAATGAAATTTTTTTATTGTGGATTGGGCACTATTTTAGACCTAAAGGGTCTTAAGATATACTCTTGTGAATAAGGAGAGACTAATGCTATGCTTTTCTAGTTACCTATAAGTATGTATGAGCTTGAACACCATGGGGAGTATACATGCCAGAACAGTGGGATTAAATGAAAGAATTACATGCAATAGGCTAACAGGAAACTTGGCCCCATGTTAGCCTTCTGTGTATTCTAAAATTTTTTTTTACAACAATTGTTCTTTCTTTGCTGTACACTTTTTAAATTGTTTTATATGTTCGTTTCCTCTGGTGCCATCTAGGTAAGGACTTTATGGTATTTGTAAAGTCCTCAGCTAGCAGGAGTTCAGGGCTTTCCTGATCTGTCCTGGCCCCTAGGCTTTGTGATGTCCTGCTCTGCACTGTCCACAGGTTTTGCCCTGTCTTTTTTTCTGTGATGCCAGCTGACAAGGTCAAATTGGTCAGCAGTACTGGAGCTGGTATGAGTCTTGTCTTCTTGCAGCCTCAGTGGTCTCAGAGACTTGCAGGAACTGCACTGTGCCCTGCCACCTCTCTGCTACTGCTGTAGTCCAAAACACACCAATGCCCCACTCCCCACCCCCCACCCCGGATGTGCAGGGCTGCAAGGATGAGCTCTGGCCTTGCAGAATGCCAGCTGTCCATGCCCTCTGTTCCCCAATGCTGCTGGGCTTGGCAACTCCTTAGCTTAGAGAGCAGGGCTGAGCTTGTCTGGATGGTGTTCTCTGTCATCTTGGGTCAGGTTCATTAGGAATAGAAGCTAAAACACAGATTCCTGCCCAAGAGATTTTTTGGAAGGTGTTCTCCAGGGTCTCCAGCAGGGTAGCTGGGGAGCAGGCTAAAGGAGCTGGAGAAACTGAACGGGGAGACACAAAGTATGTATGACCTTTGCCTCTGCACATGGGGTGCTTGGAAGTATGAACTGCCCCAGAGACTTGTACTAGTTTGAAGTAGCCCTGGCATGGAAATCACGGATGAGGTGGGGGTTGGAGGCATGGCAAATTCCCAGGCATCTCCAGATCAGACATCTCCCCTCAGCAGGGCTAGAGGCAGCACATGCTACACAGTCTACCCTGTCCCTAGCAGCTGGGGGATGTTTCATAGATGAGCGAGGGAACCAAAGGCTGCCAATCGCATCAGTCACACCCTCCACGGTCAATGTCATTGTTTCTTTCCAAGCGTAATCTTGCCTTTTCCTGGATTCATTTCTACTTGGCTTATTAAACCAGGATCACACAGGGCTACTGTGTGCCAGGTCCTGGAGGGTCTAGGCAAACTGAATTGTATCCAAATAACAGGACTGGCCCCACAGGGTCGGCGGTTGCTTTGGGTGAGGGCTCTATGCTCACCCATATCTCAGTTCTAGACATTGCCTCCTTGTCCCAAGTTCACTGGGTGTCTGCTCCCAAAATCAGAGGCGGGACAGCTTGGGAATGGGTCTTTTCTTTTGCAGAATGAATTGAAAAACTAGTTTGGGATGGGTGGGATGAGGTGGAGGAAGGGTCGAGCAGACATTATGAGTTTCTTCCCTTTGTAAACGCTCTGAGCTAAGCAGAGGAGTGTGTGGAGAAGTTCTCTCTTCTACCTACTCTCTCCCTGCCGGGCTGGCTCGGCTTCAGCCCTGGCCTTGCAGCTACTGCTGGGGAGAACAGAAAACCACAGCTATGAGGCCCCAAACAGGCCTGCATCGTGTTTACTAAGTGACAGAATCCTGGGCCCATCTCCAAAGAGGCTGGGGCTCCTGCGGCAACTCAGACAGCTCATCCATGTCCAAGGCTGTGCTTCACGGGCCACGAGGGTTGGGAAGGCTGTTGGCGGTCATTGCATCCAAGTGTCTCATTTCGTCAAGAGGCTCACAGATGTCAGTGAGTTGGCAGTGATCACAGAGAGCACTGAGACCTTGTTTAGGACCCATGGGAGGGAGGGAAAGGGGCTGAGACTGAGGTTCACGGGTTAGGGGAAGAGGAAGGGACTCCTGTTAAAACTCAGGTCCAATTTCATATGGGACTGTTCTCAGTTCTTGCCTCTTTCTCCCCTCATGTGTAATCGGTTGCTGGTTTTGAAGCTGTAGTTGTTGGCCAATGGTGAAGGAAGAGGGTAAGGCTGAGACTGGGCTGGGCTTAGCTTCTGAGCAGGGCCTGGGGAAGCTCTACTGTATTCTCAGCCCCAAGTCATCAATGTCTGGTGCCTCCCTTTCCCATTTCTAGGCTTGAGTGGAGGGGAGAGAACCCACAAGACAAGCCCCTTTTCCTTTTCTCTATGCTTTCTCACCCTGTTGAGCCTCCCCTCCCCAGTACTCCTGTATTCCTACCCCTGCCCTCTGCACACCAGTGGCTCAGTAAGCTCCCAGTCTCCACATCCTCAAGAACTTTGCACCTACCACTTTGGCTAATCTTTTCCACTCTGTTCAAAATGGCTTTGGGATCACTAGGGAGTGGGCAACCTTTGTCCTATCCCATTTGGTTCCTGTTCTACACATGACACTGTAATCCTCCCTGAGCCCCACTCTGACCCCGTTAATATCTTCCGTTCCCTTTCCTGGATCATTGTCTGATGCAGTTTTATGTGTATGAGTGTATACGCATAAGTGTGGTGGTGCATGAGTGTATGTATATGCATATGGGTGGTGGTGCATGCATGGGTATCAGAGCACATCTTAAGGGAGTAGGTTCTCTCTTTCCACCAGGTTAAGCCTTAGGCTCTGTCCTTGCCTTCTCCCTTGTACCCCATTTGAAATGGGGTTTCCTCCTAGCCTTGCTCCCCTTTTCCTTTCCCTCCCTGAAATGAACATGAAATCAGGAGCTTCATTTATTCCTGTGGCTACCTCGGTCTCTGTCATTGGAGACCGAATTTCACACTCTGAGGCCACACCTGGCCCTTGCTCTGCTGCTCAGCGCCATCTTC
The DNA here is from genome assembly GCA_907164525.1 of Lophiomys imhausi. Classification (NCBI taxonomy): domain Eukaryota; kingdom Metazoa; phylum Chordata; class Mammalia; order Rodentia; family Muridae; genus Lophiomys; species Lophiomys imhausi. The sequence continues at coordinate 404,679 of CAJQZJ010034481.1, read as the reverse complement.
TCTCAGGACTCTCTACTTGCTTAACTCAGGAGCTTCTGGTTAGAAGCAGCATTTCCTACATCAAGGATATTATCTTTAAGGTATGAATGAAGTGTGCTCTGCCTCCCAGGGCTCCTGTGTTGGGGCTTGGCTGCCAGGTGGTAGGCTTTGGAAGCACTCTAACCCACTCAATGGGCCGATTCATTGGTGGATTTCAGATTCATCACTAGGAGGTTGTGAAAACTTCTGAAGGCAAAAGCTAGGTGGAGGAAGTAGGCCACTGGGAGCACATCTTCGGTGGTCATGTCTTGCCCTGAGGCCCTCTCCTCTGCCTTCTGGCTATGTCTCTAGGTTTGTGTCCCCTCTGCTGACAAGTGTCCCTTCCCACTACAGGTCCATAGCAAAGAGACCAGCCAATCACACTGGAAAGCTCTGAACTGGTATCCACCATGAATTGTCGTCCTTCTACATTGTTTCTTGCAGGTATTTGTCTCAGCAAGGAAACTGAGACTAACCTATCCACTGATCTCCACTCTTGGTTCCAAGCACCGCTTGGTCACCAAAGTCAGAAGTCTAAGTTTTGGCAGGGAGATGACTCAGTGGGTAAGGCTGTTACCCTGAAGACCTGAGGTTTTCAATCCCTGGGCTTACCATGGTGGAAAGAGAGAACCTACTCCCATAAGATGTCCTCTGATATCCATACAAGCACAATGACAATATAAATATACACCCATAGACATAAAAATATGTAAATGCAACAAAAAAGAAAGAAAGATAAATAAATAAACAAATCTGAGTTTTCTTCTGTGGCAGGCTGGACAATTTCCTTCTTCTCCCGAGACACTGACCTCCAAATTCCCAGGACCCATGAATACATGCTACATGGCAGAAGTGAATTACTGACGGGATAAAATTTAGGATTTTTGAGAGGGGGATGACCTGAGTGAGCCTGGAAACCACAAGGGTCCTTAAAAGAAGGAGGCAGGAGGGTCAGAGTGAGCTGTGGGAAATGTGATACTAGAAGCCAGAGGCTGGAATGATCTGGCCTCAAGTTATGGCAGCCACCAAAAGTTGGGAGAACAAAGCTTCCCTCTGGAGCATCTTGAAGAAGTCAGTCCTGCCGGTAACTGCCTCTTACCCTTTTGTATTGTTGACCCCTGCAGAACTATAAGAGAATATATTTGGGTATTTTAAGCTACTGCTATGCCAATCTTATACAGGAAATGAATACAGCCCAGATACTGCTCCTTGGATACTCATTGATCTCCAGTCCTGTCAGATGCTCCTCAAGTTCTTCCTTCTATCCCTAGCCCACGTTATTGTTATCCACCCTCTCCTAGAACACTTACAGTGATGTTTCAGCAAATTACCGTTGTTACAAGGCTAAGGCTTGTGTGTTGTTGGGAAAGTAGTCCCTTCCTAGGCAGTCTTGGCCTGCAGGCTGAAGCAGAGAGTTGAAGCCTCTAGGCTGTGAGGAACCATGGGTGTGCTACAGGGTCACATGCTAGACTTTCTTTTGGTCCTGGATCCATACCTCAAGCCCTACCATTTGGCCCTGTGGTAAAAAATCGGCAGACATTTTTGTTTATGTTGTTATCTCACCCTGAAATGCCTACTGTCTTATTCCAAGTCTTTTAAGAATTTAAGACTTCTCTAGTCTTCGGTTCTCTCATCTGTATCATTAAGGTTCACCTTCAGTTGAGTTTTAAGCTTTATAGAACTCTTAGCCTGGACAACTGAGCTGAGCACGGGTCAGCAACCATCCCCCCTCTCCCCCCTGCAGAGTGTTCAAAAGATACCTTGCAAGGTCTTTCCACTGTCTTGGAGCTGGATGGTACCACAGGGGCTGTTTCCTGCTGATGTCCTGTCTGAGGCTGGGTGTGCATACGTGTGCTGCATATGTGGGCATGTGCTTGTGTGTTTTAGGAGGAACAACAGAATTTTAAATAGTTTATTAAAGAGCTGCTCAAGGCGCCTTGGATATGAAATTTCTCCAGAAAAAAAATAAGAAAGAAAGAAAAAAACCACTCTGTTTTGATGATTTAAGTGTTAATGACTCAAAAACCATATGGATCACATTCCCTCCCATCCACACAGTTTAAAAAAGTATCAGAGAGACTGCTCAGGGCAAAATGCATTTATGATTCCATCGATCCAGCAGCCCTGCAGAGGGCTGCACTCCAGATTTGAGGGGAACAATGCCCACTGAGCCAGGATGTGGGTCCCCCCTCCTTCCCTCCAGACCTCTCCACATGGTCTTAGCATAGCAGGGGTGGAGCCACGCTGGACTTCTGGGGAGAGTATCAACATACAACTTGAAATTTCAGTATCCCAGTTGTGTGTGTGTGTGTGTGTGTGTGTGTGTGTGTGTGTGTGTGTGTGT
>CAJQZJ010034481.1:386624-402307 GCA_907164525.1 Lophiomys imhausi | reverse complement strand
TGTGTGTGTGTGTGTGTGTGTGTGTGTGTGTGTGTGTGTGTGTGTGTTTCAAAACCTCCAGAACTAATTTTAAAATGACTTAGGTTTTGGCAGACTGAAGAGGTGTTAACTCAAACCCGGGTGGATTTCAAGGGAAATGTAATTAGAAAAACCCTTTCCTAGTTAGCTGAGACACAGCACTGTAAAGTATACTTGCTGTAGCTGTAAAGATACTAGAGTAAAGATTCTCGCTGGAGGACATTTGGCAAGGTGAGAACGTGCAGCCATCAGGGCCAGTGTGCAGACAGTCATACAGCCCCACCCCTGCCAGGCCCTCTGCCCACGCCCACCACTGAGGCCATAAAACCCAACATGGAGGGGTACATGTAAGGACCAGGCCACAGCTAAATCATTTGTGGTTGGTAGTTCCAGTAACTGAAGTGGGGTGGAGTGAGGGTCACTGGTGGATGGAGAGCACACATTTTGATCCATTAGATTCCTGGGCCTAATCCTTTTTCAGGCTAGTGAGAGGACTGACAATTGGCTAGATTTGTTCATCTGTATCCCGGGAGCAGAGTTTCAACTGCCAGTGAAGTAGCAATTCAGACCCTTCATGGCAGGCTGCAGGTCCGCTTGTAATACAGGCCGCTTATCTTCCTGCCATTGGTTTCTTCTGCTAGAAGCTCTTCCCAGAGTTCTTCCCTGTCTACCTTCAACATCCTTCTGCCTGGAACACCAAGCTATCTTCCCCCCAGGCTTCCAATGGGGGTTTGTCTCTCCATTCTTTGCGACTCATGAGCACAGTGGACACACATCTACGGCCAGTGCACTGCAGCTTTTCTCCTCACCAAGACTTGCATCCTCTCATCAGCTTTGACCTCCTGGGGCAGGAGGAAAGCCATCTGTCACAACTCTGTATGGATCATGCTAGGGCTGAGCTTATCCAGGCTCAGCATGTGACTTGGTGCCCAACAAAAGCCAAGTGGACCAACCGGAATCCTGTGAAAATCTCCAGCACGATTTCATCCACTCAATCATTCACTCATTTGCCCACCCAACCATTTGCCCACTCACCCATCTTCAACCTATACATCCGTCTTTCCATTCATCCATCTACCCATCTCCAACCTATACATCTGTTTTTCCATTTGTCCATCCATCTTTCCATCCAACCTATGTATCTGTCTTTCCATCCATCCATCCATCCATCTCCCACCCATCTATGTTGTCTATCCATTCATCTATCTTTCCATCACCATCCATCCATCCTTTCATCTACCATTTATCCATCCTTCCACCCATCCACCACCCATGTATGCCCCTGAACCTCTGCCTTCCTCATATCTCACTTGTTTATTCACTCATCAGACCCACAGGTCTGGTACCTTTACTATAATCCGGTACCTTTACTATAATCCTGTTGTATTTCATATCAGATTTTCTTGGACTATTTCAGACACGGAGAGCCTATTGACATATTGCAGCAAACAGCCATGGACCACCTGCTGATCTACATCTTTCATTAATATTATGCCCTCTCTATTTGAAATTCTTCTTTCCAAAACATAGTTTTATGGCCCCATGTGTAAGTTCTGTAGTTCCAACCCTTTGTCTTCCTCATGGGAGATGGTGTCTCTCATTCTCATACATGTCTCCATGTTTTTAAATCAACATAGAATTTTTTTTCAGGTTTTAAACTTTTATGTAATTGCTGTGCTGCTGCATCTATCACTTCATAACTTGGTTTGATCTGGGTTTTTGAAGAAAGCAAAGTGGTCAAGTCATGAGGAACAAGCCAGAAAGCAGCAGCTCTTTATGGCCTTTGCATCAGCTCCCACCTCCAGGTTCCGGTCTTGTTTGAGTTCCTGTCCTGACTTCCTTCAGTGATGAACGGTGATATGGAAGTGTAAACAAAATAAACCCTTTCCGTCCCAAGTTGCTTTGGTCATGGTGTTTCATCATTGCAATAGCAACCCTAACTATGACATCTGTTTTCATAAAAGTACAACCATGTGTCATTGTGACTCTTTGTCTCTTCATTAGAATCACCTGTTCTTGGATGTCAGAATTCTCATCTCTGTATAACTTCCTGCCATGCCTGGCAGGATCTTTGAGGGTTGGCTGCACAGGTCATGGGTAAAGTTTTGTGATGCTTGCAATGGTTCAAACTCAGGGCTCTGTGGTGGGTATCTGGAGAGTGATGGAGACTTGGTCCTACCTCTTAAAGAGCAGCATACTAACAGACAGATGAAGTGTGGACCCAGTGGTGAGGATGTGGATTAGCGAACATACACATGGGACCTGGGGGAGGAACAGGGTCAGGGAAGGGGAAAGGGGGGCAGGCCGTTCTTGGCAGAAGGAACAGCACAGTGGAGACTGGTGGTGGAAAGCCATTTGTCTCTCCTGCCTTGCTCAGGAGGTACCCCAGCAAGATGGTTTCTTGGTAGGTGAACCTTCACACTCAGTGGAGGCCCTTGAAACTCTCTCTCATTCACCCATGCTTTCTTCTTCCATAGAGCTTGCAAGTATTTCCTGTACACCTACCATGTGCTGGATTCTGTAATTGTGTCTGGACAAAGCAGAGTCACCCAGGAGACACTCCTTGTTCTTAGTATTAAAGGATGTGAGAGAGAATGTCGATGGTGAACTGTCTCTACGAGGGAGTCTGATGGGTTATTGATTCATAGGTAAGGTGGTCAGATAGTGTCTCCAGGGAGATATATTAGTCAGCTTTCCATTACTGTAACAAAACACCAGAGGTTGAGTAACAAAAGAAATTTATTTAGCTTAGTTTCAGAAGCTGAAAGCCTGAGGCATGGTGATGTCCCTGACAAGAATCCTTATCACATCACATCAGGACAAATGACATCATGGTGGGAGTGGGAGTGTGACATGACAAAACATGAAGTCATATATTCTTTAGTGGGACTGGTTCTTTAAAGATAACTGATTCTCATCGGAATGAAGTGAGATCTCACAAGAGTTACCTTAATACCACCAGAAGGCAGTGTTCCAGAGACCTAACTATCTCCTGCTGGGCCCCAGCTCTTAAAGGTCTACCACCTCTCATATCAGCACACTGAGGACCAAGGTTTTAACATATAAACCTTTGGGAACAAATCACACTTGAACCATTGCAGGAGGGGATGCTAGACCTTGAGATCTGAATCTAAGGTAAGGGAAGAATGCACAGAAGTGAAGGAAATTGGCTAGTTCAAGGCTGTTTTTGCTTGGGGCAGAGGGAGAGTGGTGGCCCAGGGCCAGCAGTCGGATTGCATATGGCTTTTCAAGGCAGAAAAGGGGCTCAAGTTTTATTCCAACCAGATGAGGAGACTTCAGAGGGTTTTAAACAGACAATTGATGGGATCCAATTACTTTCCAAATTAATTGAAAGTAGGGGGTCATGAGTTGAAGTTGGAGGGAAGCCAAGTGGCTCTCTACAGTTCAGTTCCAGGTGGCTAGAGCTCGGCCCTGGTTGTGGGCGGCAGCGATGGAGAGAGGAGGGCTGGGTGGTATCTATAAGGTAGAGTTGACAGGAGTGGGAAAAAGAGATAGAGGGAGTCAGGGAGGGAGAGTGGTAGAGAACAGCAGGAGTATAAAGTTGAGGCTCTGGGCGAGTGGTGAGTGGTGGTCATTAGGAAGGGACAGATTTGGGATTGGGTGGGAAAGGTGAGTTTGACATTAGCCGCACTCCTAGTGGCCAGTGCCGGCAAAGGGTTCACATCATCCATCCTGAACATGACGTGCCTCTATCCTTCACGTGTCAAGGAAGGGCATCGGAGGATCCAAGGCACTGAGCATAAGAAAAGTTGAGCTCACCTTCCTAAGTACTCACAGCACTTAGGACTAAGTACTGCAAACCACCATAGGCCTAGAAAGTAAAGAATAGAAGGGAGGCCTCCTCACTTTACAAAGAGGAAGTGAGGTACAGGGAGTACACAGTGAGGACCAAATTGGATCCAGACAAATTGAATACTTAACTGCTTCTTTTCACAAGTGTTATGTTCAATCAGTAAATAGTTGTTCATTTGCTTATTCAGGATGAGGGAAACGGAGGCCTTGCCTGTGAGCAGCTTCTAGCAGACATGTTAGAAACCAAAGATCTGAGGAGCTGAAGCTCTGGTAAGAGGTTCTGGGGCCAGGGTTCCCTAGGACCGGGTCTCTGTCAGATGTTGTGACAAGTCCTTGACAGCACAAACAACAGTGTTCTGGGGAAACAGGAAGGCCAGACAGAGGCCCTGTCACACTCACTGAGGAGATTAGATGATGGTTGGGAAGGAGAGAGTCTTTGGCTAGGCAAGGCTTCTTCCCTGGGGGAGCTGCTTATAGGAATGGGGACAATAGGGACCTCTTTTAAGGCTGGGCAGACCCAGTCCCAGCTCAACCATACGGCTTGGGCAGGTCTGCAGTAGCTATGACTCACAGACTATGGCTGGATTAGAATTAAATCTCCATTCACTTGAGTAAATATTGAGTACCTACTGGGTGCTCTGCTGTGGCTAGGCCCTGCCTTCAGTCCGCCTAGTATTTAGTGAAGGTGCTGGCAAGCAGACACCAAAAAGCCTGTGTTCCTGTCTCTCTTTATGGAGAGAGAAGAAACAGCAAACTTTGGGCGTTTCCCAGAGGTCTATCAGAGGAGCCATGGAGGAGGCATGCTTTTTAAAATGAACCCTGAAATGGGAGCAGTGGTTAGGCAGGCAGGGGGAAGAGCACCGGCAAAGGCCCAGAGTCAGGTAAGCAGTCACATCTAGTGTGGAAAATAACTTGATTTCTTTTTAAAAAAGATTCAGTTGAACTTTTTATTCTTTTGCATGTATGTGCACGCATGTTTGCATGCATGTGTGGATGCATGTGTGTGCAGGTGTGGGGTGTGCATGCTCACTGAACCTTGAGCTTTTTCATCCTGATAGTCTAACTGGCCAGTCTGTTCCCAATAGCCCATTCTGCATCCAGAGCCCTGGGGTCATAGGTTGGCTACCATGCATGTCAGGCTTTTTCATGTGGGTGTTGGGGAGTCAAGCTCAGGCCCTCCAGCTTGCACAGAAAATACGTTATCCACTAAATCTTCACCCTGATTTTTAAAATCTATGTTAAATCCACATAAAATGAAATAAGCCATCCAGGCACACATATCAGCAGTGTTTTGCCTAAACACACTCTCGTTGGGACTGTGCCTTGTCTGACCTCATTGCCTCTTTCCCTCAGGTTTCTGAGGTTTCCTGGTATAAACTCCACAAGCCTCATTCTTCGCAGGGGAAGCACTTTGTGTGTGTCATGACAACACACATTTCACTCACAGGTGCTGGGGTTATAGTCATAAAACCTACCTGGAGGTAGAATTGATATACCCATTGCACAGATGAGGCAGATGAGGACACTGAAGAAAACTGATGTGATATGCCCAAGGTCACTGGGCTGGGGCAGAGACAAGATTGGCATGCAGGCTGACATCTCAGGTCCTTCCAGCTTCTGCTTCTGAAGATTCCTCTGCAGAACAACTGGGCAGTGATGAAGAATCCAAGATTCACAACTGGTGCCCAGGCATCCATCTCCCAAAGTTTCCTTGGCCTAGGACCTCACCAGTCTATTCAGAGCAGACTGGTTAAGGCCCCAGGCACAGTGATCTGGGATCATGATACCCTCAAGGTGACATCTTTCAGGGTGACAGCTGGTGGTGGGAGTGTCGGGGCAGCAGGGAAGGCAGGTGGAGCAAGGAAATCAGACCCCATGGCACAGGACAAAAGCCCCACTGCCCGGCCTCCCCAGGCGGGCATTGACCCTCATGACAAATGGACCCCAGCTTCTCTCATTAACTTGTGGAGTGGTGTGTAATAATAAAACGCTCCTTAAAGCTGGGATAGGACACAAATGACTGCTTTCTCAGGTCCTAATCAGGATCATTAACTGTGTGTGGAAAGGCTTTATAAACATTGCTAAACTCTCGGGTTTACTGTGACCGTGTCTTGGCGAGCATGGGCTAGCTGTGAAGACACATATGCAGGGTCCCCTCTTCAGAGCTTTCTCCATGCCAAGAAGCCAATCTGTGTCCTGGATAGTACACTCTGGGTCTGAAAAATGAATGGGTAGATGGAAGGAAAAGAACTGAGCCCACTGCTTCCTAAACCTGGACTTTTGAGCCCTTCATTGTCTCTGAGCCTCAAGCCCCTTCCCTATACAGCAGAGACAATACTTAACGCCCTGTATTTCTCAGAGGCCATTTGGGGAAACAACAGTAAGGGATCCTGGGTCTCCCTCCTTGTCCTCTCCTCTTCTTTCTAACAAGTTCTTTGTGCCCTCAATGTAGAAGCTGTTCATCATTAGTCTTCCCTTATTTCCCAACCCACTCTGTACTGTTATCCCTTCTTACTGCATTTACAACACATCAGGTCTGCCTCCTGCCTCTAGGCATTGAAAGGTGCGGGTTTAAAGCACTGAGGGATGATTCGATAAGAGGCTGGAACCAGGAGTCTTTCAACAAGGCAGGTCCAGAGGAGAAGTGCCTCCCCACCAGGGGCATGCTGTCCTACCTGAAGGGCTTTGTTTGAAGACTTCCTCTTGGCCTTTGGGGACAGTATACTGAGGAAAGGCCAAGGGCTGGCAGGACTTAGACTCTCTTTCCCTGTAGAAGAGCTGCTCAGTACCTGGTGGGTCCTTTCCTAAACTCTTCTTTGATTTGGGGAATCTTTCTTGTTCCCTACCCTCATTCTCCATGGGGTACTGGGTCATATACCAAATATGTCTTATTCCAAGGGACTTTCTTTCCCACTCTGTCTGGCCCAATGGCTTCAGATATTCACCTCCCACTTGCTGAGGGTGTCCAGTGTAGAAACCACAGCACCATTATCTGTTTAGCCCAACACCGGTGTCAAAGTAGACCATCTCAACCCAAGCTAGAGTTTCCAATGCTCTGGCCAGGGAGGAAGGGTGTGGCCAGGCTGGAATGGGAGAGTCACAGCTAGGAATGTCTGTAGGCTACCAGTAGTGGCCCTGCTGAGGCTGAGAGGATATGGAACTGCAGCCACTTGTGCATGTGCACATGAATACACACACACGTGTGCACTTGATGGCTCTTAAAGGTGTGAAGTAGTCAAGGAGCAATTTAGATTCAATAAACATTGACAGTCGATGACTGACATCCCTTTGGCCCAGTCCCTCTTCAAGGTACAGGCTCTGCCTATTCATACTCAGTATGCAAGGAGTAAATGTCTCAGTTAAAACCTTTCCCAGGGTCACATAGGCAATGCCTCTACTCACAATTCTCCTGTGGGTCCAGCCTTTTCTCATGAAAGGAAATCTTCACCATACAGCAGAGGAACTCCAGTTCCCTCTGTCAAGAACAAATAACTGGGGGTGGAGGGTGGGAGTGGCAAATGCCTTTAATCCCAGAACTTGGGAGGCAGAGGCAGGCAGATCTCTGAATTCGAGGCCAGCCTGGTCTACAGAATGAGCTCCATAACAACGGAGGCTACACAGGGAAACCCTGTCTCAAAACAAAGCAAAACAAACAAACAAACAAGCCAACCCAAACCAAACAAAAGAAAGAACAAGTGATAGATCCTCCAGCTCTGAACTGACAGACCCCCCTCCCCTACCCCCCACCTTCCTTCCCTCCAAGCCTCAGGACAAAGGCTGCACATCTAGGATTAAATGAGGTCCAGACTCAGAGGGGCGCTGCCTCTGCCTGCCCGTACCTTGAGGCCACCTCCGTACTAGCATCACAGTGTCTTCCAGAGGTTGGATCACATTCCCGGGCCTGCCACTTGTTTATCACATACAGGGTAGACTTGGTTGCATGGAACATTCTGGCTCAGCCTTAGAAAGTACCCTGTAGAGTCTGATGCATAGATGTGTGATGGATCGGTCAGCTCACCTGGGAGTGGTTGAAGTATCCTGAGAAAGGACACACCATAACAACCAGGTAGTAAGCCTCTGTAGAGTCCCATCCCAGCATATTTCAGAGCTCCAGGGCCAGCTGTTTATCAGCCCCATCCACTTGCTCTGTTAGACACAGAGTTCAGGAGTATGCAAGCAAATAATGCCCCCGTGACAGTGACATTAGCTTGGCTTGAGGGCCTCTATCAGGCTTTGTTCTGTTTCAGTGAGCTCTGGGAACTTGTGGAGGGGTAGATAAATGACAAGAAATCACAAAGAGAGAGGCCACAATCCCCTGAGAACCTCATGCCGGGTTCTCCTGAGCCAGGACTCAAGGCACAGGTAGATAAAGAGCGAGGGCCACAGCAGGGACAGGGCTGGCCACGCTCACAGAGTAGATGGGCTGTGCTTGGAACTTACTGACTGTTCCTCCACTGTAGCTTGAAATAGCTAGAAATGGCAGAGGGAGCCTGCCAAGGTGGAGGAACTGAGGGGTGTAGGATCCAGGTTGCAACACACAGGGCTCTTAGCCTCGGTCTCCCAACTGCAGTGACACGTGTAGTTAGATTACCCCCTGTTTCCTTCTCTCAGCTTCACATGGTCTACCACAATAGTCTCTTGTGCAGCTAAAAGGAGGGGCAGGAAAGGAATACAAGATTCTGTTTTAAAAGAAAAAAAGTCCTCCCTGCTCTTAGTTCTCTCCTCTCCCCTTAAGGGAAAAATATGGAAAGGAATTTTTTTTTCCCTTGCTGTGGCTTTGGCTGTTTGTCTAGCTCCTCATAGGCACTGTGAATTTGCAGTGTGGTCTCTCTTGGAGTAGCTTAAGGGAGAAAGATGGTGGAATTTTATTCTTCCTAATTTAAAACAATAATAATTGTTCACGCGTTAAGAAGCATTCCTATTAAATCAATCCAATCTTTCAGAACAACTGGGAGAGAACAAAGCCAAAATTTCCAGACTGGGCCTCGGCTAGCTTCTAGAGGGCTGTCTCTTCCTGTACCCTCTGAGTGGACAGAAGCCAGCTCCATGTTAGGCATGCGGTGGGTATGGGTGATGGCCAGGAATGGCCTGAGTGGGCCTAGCTATGGCGTTATCATGAGGAACAGGGAGCAAGCATGTTCCTTGCTGGGATGCAACTGTGGTTCCAAGTGTACAAAGCCCACTGTGTGGATAGGTACCTGCAGGTGTCTTCTGCTGGTATCAGGAAACTCAGAGGCCTGAGCTCTGGGAGAGATAGTACAGTGGAAACTGGCACAAGATAAACTAGGCCTGGATCAACCAGAAGTGGCTGAGGAGAGGTTTCGTTACTTAGAGAATTCAGGATTGCAAAACTGAGATCTGAGCTCTGAGCCAAACTGAATGGGAGACAAAATCAAGGTATTCACCTGGAAGACAGATTCAAGGCCCAGGCAGGTAAGATGGGAGGAGCCAGAGAGGATAGAGCCAGCATCAAGGAGAGACCTGAGGCCCTGCTTGTGTCCTTGTGTCTTTGAGAATTGTCCCCAATTGCAGCTTCTTGTGCACATGGTGGGTCTGGTCACGTGAACAGGGAAGGAACGAAGCAATCTTCATCTAGGAGGGTTGGTTGAGCAAATATGAAGGTCACCTGCATCTCATCCTCAGAACTGCTCAATGTCAATGATGACTTTGAGTTTCCCTGAGGCCACCTGGGGACCTGGAGCTTAGACATCTGGGTAGAAAGAAGAAGGCACACTCATTTGTCAGTGACGTTCCTTGAACCTGTGGCTGGTGTGAACAAAAAATATAGCTCCTTTCAATCACAATGACCCAGAGGGTGTAACAATGACATCATCTGCACTGTCATGTTCCACTGCAAGGCTGGGCATCTAAAAAGCTGCCATTAGCTCTAATTGGCTTGGTGGCCTCTTGATGCTGCAAAGGGATCATCCATCTTATCAAGGAGACTAGAATATGACTTCCAGAACCAATGTGATACAGATGTGTGTAAGGAAGATGTTTATGGTTTAGCCCTCAAGGGGTCTGCAGGAGACCTTCATCTTGCTTGGTGTCTGTCTCTTCCTCTCTGTTTTCTCAAGCTCTATCTCCATTTCCCTGTTATCCTCACCGTTTCTATCTGTCTCTGTCTCTCTTGCTCTTCTCTCTCTTGTCATTTTCTCACTGTCTGTCCTTCCATCCCCGACTGCTTCCATTCTGCAGAGGTCAGCTCCCCTTCCTACCCATTCCTGCCACATGGAGGGCTGAGGTGACTGTGCTGGGACAGGGAACACAGTGTGTTCTCTTTTCTCACTGTCTCCTCCTTTCTTCTTTCAACTGAGAGTTTTTGGGTTCCTAGGAATGTCAATGGAGCTTTTTGGAGAGTGAGAAAAGGGAGGTGGCTGAGGTGGGGGGGGGGAACGGACCCATGCCCTGTGACAGCATTTCTTTTGCAGGCATGGAAGAACGTCTGGAGTTGGGACTTCCCAGAAGTATCAAAGCCTTCCTGAAGAGAGGTGTGTATGTGGAGGGAGGGAGGTGAGGAATCCTGCTTGCTCTGGGGACTGTACAGGGATTACCATAATGACTCAGGAGAATAAGAGGCCTAGTCCCTAGTACATTCACTGTGTTTAGGAAGCAGGGATGTTTGGCCCAGAAAAGGCTTAAAGGCTCGAGGTTTACTGCTGTTTGAAAGATGTGTTCCTTTCTAGAATTAATTAATTTCCAATGAACCAAGTGGCATAGAAAGTGATCTCACCATCCTTGGAGGAATGAGAGTAGAAATTGCCTGACTACTTGTTTAGGTTTCTGTAGAGGCATCAAAGCATATGCTAGGGGTGGGACCATTTACTTCCAAGGTTCCTCCTAGGCTGGGGCTTACAGAATTGCCCCCACTCCTGTCCCCTTTTCATCTGTCCTCTGGTTTGGCAGCTAGCTCCCTTATAGATGAGTCAAAAGACAGCTTACTGTGACCTCCTCCCCGGGTGGGGCTCCGAGGAGGCGGCAAGGCCTCCTACTCCCTCAGTGGCAGAAGGTCATTGCATTCATAGTTTCTCGGCTGCTCCTTGCAGCCACTGCCTTCACAGGAGCACGTGCGTGCACACGCGCGCGTGTGCACACACACGCACACACACAGAGCGAGAGTGAGAGAGAGAGAGAGAAAGAGAGAGAGAGAGAGAGAGAGAGAGTGTGTTAAGTCTGGTACGACAAACACCCTTGTGCTCTGGCCTTTTATCACAAGCCCATGGAGATGAAATTCTTACCTAATAATCAAAACAAGCTGTAATTGCAAACAGACCCTCTGAAGGCTGCATAGGCAGCTTGGCCTGCGGGTCTAGGAAGAGAAATACCTGCTGAGCACAGCAGGCTGGCCCTTGTCATCTTCCTCTTCGCATGGATCAATGTGGCTGTCCAGCTGCCCACCATGCATCAGTTTGCTGGCCTGGCTGGTTGGGGTCCTGTTCACATTCTGTCCCTGTGGGACCCCAGAGCTCTCCCTGCAGAGGAATTAGCTTGGAGGAAACCAGCCCCTGTCAAAAGATGATTGACTGCCCAGCATCACCCCAAGAGGCAATGAGGGGGTAGAGCTGGTGTTACTCCACACCTGATGTGACTCCTCCTCCTGGCTCTGGGAGAAGTTCTTCTGGGTGCAGACCCTAAGCTGGAAGGCCTTCCTGTTTCCTCACAGCCCCCATCTTTTTTTTTTTTTTTTTTTTTTTGTATGTGTGTTTTGTTTCAGGCACACCCTCGGCTCAAATTTGCTTTGAAGGTCAGTAATTTCCATTCCTGCTTTTCAAAAACAATTGCACAGTTCTTTAGGGACTTGAATGTTGATTTTCTTCAGTAAGGAATGAGTCTTCCCCAGCAACAAAGACATTCCAGAACTATCCATCCAACACTTTCAATGAGCCAGACATCCAGAAGAGGCCAAGGATATGTCAACCTGGTCTAAATTCCCACGGTACTCCCTCTAGGGAAAGCTCAGGGAATGTGTGCCACATATACATAGTCAGGGTCTTTCCATTTCCTGAGTGGGAATATGAAAGGATCCCTAAGTTGGTGACATTAGGTGCTGGGTCAGTTTTGAGACCAGTGCTATTTCCTGAGTCTTTTCATTCTAACTTGTTTTAGCTTCTTAGGAAAGGCCAGGTGCCCTGACCCAAGTTGCCCCAGCAGTGATAGCTTGAGAAATCAGCATGCAGTATCAAAAGGGACAATGTCATCTGAGGACCCTGCCTGGAGAGCTTGGGCTGGGCTTGGGCACAAAGGCTGTGGGCTTCTCAGCATATCGTTTTCCTGAAATCCTGGCTGTATCCAGACTGCAGTTTCTAGTTTGGACAGGGCAAGGATTCCTCAGGAATATCAGCCCTACAAATACAAGTTTGAAAGTTCTTAAGCAGGTATTGACTGGGGTGAGCTAGCTGCCTTGATCTGAGCCACATGATGGATCTTATGTTTCTATTTTTTTTTTCTTATCACTTCAGGTCCTGCTGAAGCCAGAAACTGAGTCTGAGCCCTAACCTGCCTCTCTGCGTTGTGTCAATCTCTCCATCTTATCCGAGACTTGCCTTAGTGGAGGGACCTGTCCCCAGGCTCCCACAGTGCAGTGTCAGTACCCAACAGGGACCTGGCGTCGCCAGGGGCTACCCCACCATCTTAGAGATGACTGTAGCCTACCTGGCATATGCTTTTTAGCCTTGCATTGTGCACTAGAACACATTTGTTCACTAGTCTCCCGGCTTCTGGACCCTCCAGACACTACAACCTTCTGGTCCCATGTTTTGGGACTTTTTACTAGGGAAGCTGGTGGGTCATGGACTGGAAGGCAGGGATGGATTCCTTTCCAGGCCCAGCTCTAACTTGCTCTGTGACTGTGGGTGAATGACTAGCCCGCTCCTGGGGATGACTGCAATACCCAGGTGTTCTGGACCTACCAGAAGAAATGATTCACGGGGTGGCCTTTAAGAGCAAAGGGCTTCCAAAACTGGAAAATTTGGGTCTAGATGTCTTGATTACTTGCTAACTTCCTCTTAGTGTTTGGTTTCTACTGCTTCCTTTTATCCACAAAGTATAATCAAGGAGCCATTTGCGGCACTCCTACCACGTTCTACAAATATCCCTAAAGTGACAAATATATAGGAGAGGGGACCAAGGCTCAGAGAGATAGAGGAGACCCTGTATTCCCAGGTCATTTATAATCCCCATCTGAGACAAGCATTTGGTTAGACTTGATATTGGGACTTTGTATCAAGTTCTTCATTACTAGCCTAGGATGACACCAAAGATGCTTCAACCTCAGGTCATCGGCCTCCAAACTGAAGAATGCTTCTTCTGTTGTCTTGTTTGCTGGCTCTGTGAAGAGCCAAGGGGCTGGAAGGGCTACATTTAGATCTTTCTCCAAAGACACAGTGGAGGGACATGTCTGTACTCTGTGCTTCCCAGAATCTGTTGAATTTGGTGGGTTGCTTGACTGGGATTTTGATCCTCCTCTGGATGCCATACTGCTTTGTTTTGTGATGCTCTTCTTTGGGAGATATGAACAAACATCTACTTAAACCAGATAAGGAACTGACAACAGAGTAAAGTATGGTTACCATCAAAGTCCAACTTGATGAAGCAATGAGTTATTGTAGTTGCTTAGAGGAGTATGGGTGAAGGGTTACTTGCAGGAGCAGAAATGATTCAAAGACAGCTGCATCACCAAAGCCCATCCCAGAACAGATGACAATTCACGAAAACTGGAAACCTAGAGCACACACAGTGCACAGCCCGCAGGAAGCTCAACAGACTGAGCAGTGTTCCTGGTGGTCTAGCCTTTTCTAGGCAGCTTGGTTTGCCTTTGTTTCTTCTAGGCAGCTTGGCAGGTCTGTTTCTTCCAGGTTGCTGGGTTTGAGCCTCTTCTAAGAAGCTTATCTTGTTTGAGAATGATTTTCAGCAGTCCTTACTGTTTATATACTCTTGGGGGAGGGAGGAGCCTAATGAATCTGGTCGGTTTCAGGGACTTCCTGAAACTATTTTGAGTTGTTTGCTTCCTGTCATAAGGAACTCCCTTGAAGGACAGAATATTTTATACCCTCCCCACCAACATCTTGTTCTTTCACTTTTTAACATTCTGTACTATATATCCTGTCGTTTCACTTCCATTTAAGTCCTATGTCTTATGTGTCCCTCCAAGATGGAAGGTTTCAACTTCAGAAGAAACTATCATATTCCATGTCTCTCCTTTTCTTTGTATGGCATAAATATCATACAGATCCTGTGATCACTGTGGTTCTGCCTGGTAGGAGAGGAGGGAATGAAGCATTCTTGTTATTGGACATTTGAGCGCCTTCTTCTTTCCCATGCGATCTGCGCTCCATATGGACTCTCACTGGGGTTGGGAGACCCTTCCTTTGCCTTATGGCACATTACCCTCTGGGGACTTCTCCAAGCTGTGTGGATGGAAAGAAGGGACCTGATACCTCTCAGTAAGACATGGGATTTCTGAGCTTCCTTCAAGAGCCTGAGAGGCAGTGTTGGCCATGGCTGTACTATGTGCACTCATGTTAATGGAACAAGGCTGGTATGGTGAACCACAGTGAACACAACAAGCTTTCTGGGGATTGGGTAGGACAACCACAGTGTGAACTATGGTGGGCAGGGGTTTGGTCATGCTCATAACGGCAGAAGTAAAGACCTGGTAGAGCACATATCACACCATGTTATGGAATATTACAGGTGCCTGGCTCCGTCCCCACCCCTCAAGGTTTGTGAAAGACCCTGAGATGCCCTGTCTTCTTGTTGAATGGAGCACAGAAGAAGAAAATATGGCAACTCCTGGTTTTTGTGTTTGGGTGGCCCTACTGCTTTTTACCTGTTCCTTGTTCTTTTGCCCTTGAGGAACATCCCTAGGAACTTTTAAGACACATTTGAGTAGCTTAGTTTGTTTTCCTACTGTTGTGATAAAGCTCTCTGAAAAAAGCGACTCAGGATTTTATTTCAGCTAGCAGTTCAATGCACAGACCCACTATGGTGGGGAAGTCAAAGCCTCAGGGGCTTGAAACGGCAGGTCACATGACACCCACAGTCAGAAGAGAGTGAATATGATGCATACTCACCAGCGCTTAGAGCTCAGTTCCCTTCCTCCGTTGTGATGGGCTAACATGCTCAGCTCACATTCTCCTTTCCTTGAAAATAGGTTTGATTTGTGCCTGAACAATTTCATAAACATAGCTTGACAATATCCAAGTCCTCCCCACTCCCCTATGCCCTAGTACTTTCGCATCACACATCTCCTCCTCTTCCTTTTCCTCCCTGCCCCCTCCTCAGTTCACTGAGTCCAAATCGTGCTGCCTCCATGAGCCTGGGCAACCTACCAGCAGCTCTACCACTGAAGAAAAATGAGCCCACCTTCTCCCACAGCAACCAACTCACAGTGACTCTTCAGCTAGTGATAGGGGCACTTAGGCGTCTCTCCTGTCTATGCTGGAACCTTGACTGGCTTCATCTCCTGTAGACCTTGTGTAGGTGATTATAGCTGCTGTGAGTCCATGAGTACAATGGCTATGCTATACCCAGAAGGCAGCATTTTTATGGCGCCCCTCTTACCCACTAGCTCTTACTCTGTGAGAATCCCCTCTAGTCTCCAGGGTGGGGCTCAGCAGCCTCCTCAGGTACCCACAGGCCCATTCTCCCTGGCTCCACCCATGTGGCTCTGCTTAGGGCCTGTCCTCCCCCACACCTTGGCAGTGGCAGCAGCTAGACCAGTTGTCCAGGTTAGAGTGGCATTCCTGGTGATACCTACAGGATCCCACCGGCAGCTGCTTTTTACCAGCTTCAGGATGGCCAGTGTCTTCCCAGTGCCCCGGCACATTGCTCTCTTCCCAGTATCCTCCACT
>CAJQZJ010034481.1:361149-386181 GCA_907164525.1 Lophiomys imhausi | reverse complement strand
ACACACACACACACACACACACACACACACACACACACACACACACAGCTGAGAAAATGGCTACATCAGTATAGCACTTGTGGAAGCATGGGGATCTGAGTTCAGACCCCCAGAACCCTTACAAAAAGCTGGGTAAGGTATTGTGTGCTTATAACCCCAGAGTCAGGGAGGCAGAGACAGATGTGTCCCTAGGGCTCATTGGCCACCCAGCTTAGCCTGACTGGTGAGCTCCAAGCCACTTAGAAACCTTGACTCCCAAAGAGTAACTCCAGGGTTAATTTCTGCTTCCATATTCACACACACAAACACACACACACACACTCCACACGTGTGTGCACCATATGAACACATACAAATAAAATAAAAATGCATTTAATAAAGTTTGAAGTACTGGTAAGAGGCCATCAAGCAAGTAAACAAACAAACAAAACAAAACCGACCAACCAAAAAAAGCAACAGCAACAAAAACCTCAAACAAAAACCCCCAATAATCCACCATGCCACACTGGGGAGAACAATGAATTTTTAAAATTATTCTGATTCTTATACAGCATCAAAGAGATGGTTTTCCCAGAATGCCCTGCCTGTGATTTTAGCATAAACACTCCTGAGTATTTTACTTGACATTTCTTTTGGCTAAAACAAAATAACCTGTTTTTCCTACCATCTGCCTATGTGATCACCAGAAGATAATAATTCCCCTATAGAGTTGGTCTCCTGGTCTCATTTATTAAGTGGCACATCAGATTTCCTGGATGAATGAGGTCTATGGCAACATAAGATTTTGGCGTGCCACAGTACGCATATTCATGCAGACTGGGGATGCTATGTCTTTCTCAGATTGCTGGCGCCCTTTGAAAGCAGGGGAACCTAGACATGATGTGTCAATGGTTTGTTGTTGGCTAGCGTGTGATATGAGCCTACACACACACACACACACACACACACAAGCATGCATGCACACAAAGGGCACACAAGCCATTGTCTGGCTCTACACCTCAGATGGACGCTTAGACTTATAGGACAGTATTGCTGGATGAAATTTTAACATCATCTAGGGTGAGCCCCTCACACTTGTGACTCACTACAGCACCCAGGGGAAGGGACTGGTTTACAGTTACATCAACAAATGGTAGGATATGGGTGAACTTCAATCCAACAGTGGCTGAATTCTCAGAATTCCCTGTAGTTCCTACTAGGTTATGCCTGTAGGGAGGATTGTTAGTGTTATGGACTGGGAATCAATTAAGAGAGAAGCTGCTGGGTACACTTTCTTGACTGAGAGTTTTGAAGTGGTAAGACCTACAGTAAAGTGTAGGCAGCACCTCCCAGAAAACAAACAAACAAACAAACGAAAGGAAGTCTGAGGAAGGCTTACCTTTTTGCCTCATTGTTTTCATGTCTTGCTGGTGAGTTCATCCACTCTGCTGCTCCTGCTGCTGCTCTGCCACAATCCTTCACTGGTATCAAAACACGTCTTCTTTGGGCTTCCAATACAGACTGTAGACCAATGAGTATCTTGGCCTTCAGTGCCAGACTGGGACTGCTGAGACACTCAGATTCAAGACTGACTAGCTACTGGCTTCTCTGACTCTCTAATGTGAAGTCAGCCTCTCTTGATTACCAGACCATCTCTTGTAAGCCAATCTAATAGGTGCCCTTATAATATGTATTCACTCTGCTGGTTCTGCCCTTCTAGTGGACCTTCACTGATAAATAAACCTATCTTCAGGGACCCACTCTTGGCAACATCAGCTGGGCCATAATTCAGGTTGTGTCAAGGGAGCAGGACACACCTCAGAATGCTTTGTTTGCTTTTTAATAGGCCACTTCCATTCCTCACACTCTGTTTCTTGAACTTAGCAGAACACTTGGGTTGCAGGTTATAAATGGCTCTGGAGTGCAGTGTCTGAAGCCTGGGGCTGTGTTGGGTTGGCATCCCTTGTCAGAATTGATGGCTATCTGAAGTTTGACCTCATTTCAATCTTAAATACCCCTTTCCTTTTCTCCTTCAGTTTCTCTCAGATAGACTGGAAGTGTCTTTTTGCTTCTCTGTTGTTCTTTTTTTTTTTGGTTTTTCGAGACAGGGTTTCTCTGTATAACAGCTCTGGCTGACCTGGACTGGCTTTTGTAGACCAGGCTGGCCTCGAACTCACAGAGATCCGCCTGCCTCTGCCTCCCAAGTGCTGGGATTAAAGGCGTGCGCCACCACCGCCCGGCTTTTCTCTGTTGTTCTTGACCTGGCAAGAATGTCAGAGGGTGGAGTGGCTGGTATTGCTACACATGTAATAACTTGCTGGGAATGGTATGTGCCTGTGCATATATGTGTGTAAGTATGTGTGTGCATATGTGTGTCTGTGCATATGTGTGTGCATGTGCCTGTGAATATGTGTGTGGGGGGTGCATGTTTGTGCCTATGCATGTGTGTGTATGTGTGTTTGTATGCCTGTGCATATGTGTGTGAGATAGAGCATGTGTATATGTGTGTGTATGTATGTGCCTGTGCATTTGTGTGTATATATATATATGTGTGTGTGAGAGAGAGAGCATGTGTGCATATGTATGTGTGTGTTTGTGCATGTGTGTGATGTGCATGATGTGTGAGAGCTAGCATGTGTGTATATGTGTGTATGTATGTGTGTGCCTGTGCATATGTGTGTGCATGTGTGCTTGTGTGTGAGAGAGAGCATGTGTGTGTGTATGTGTTTGCCTGTGAATATGTGTGTATATGTATGTGTGTGTGAGAGAGAGAGTGAGCATGTATGTGTGCGTGTGTGTGCCTGTGCATATGTGTGTGGGAGAGAAAGCATGTATGTGTACATGTGTGTGCCTGTGCATGTATGTGTGTGAGAGATAGCATGTGTACATATGTGTGTGTACATGTGTGTGTGCATATGTGTGTATGTGTTTGTATGTGAGAGAGAGCATGTGTGTGTGAGAGATAGCATGTATGTGTGTGTGTGCCTGTGCATATGTATGTGTATGTGTGTGTGAGAGAGAGGTGTGGATTTTCACCTGTCACACTCCCCCTTATCTGCTCACTGACTCTTACTAAGCTGAAACACTGGAGTTTGCTTGTTTCTTTTTTTTTTTTTTAAGATCATTTCAACATTTTAAAGTGAATTTCTCTTTATTCTTGAGACCTAGGTACAAGAATACAATTAAACATCAACATATCTACTCCCTATTTACCTCTTTTAACTCCTTCTAAATTTCACCCCAGCATGACATCCTTCCAAGTTCACCTCCAACAAACACTTTTTACAATAACCTGCTGAGTCTAATCAGTGTTGCCTATATGTGTATGGGGGGTGCAGCTACCCACTGAAGCTTAGATATCAACCAGTGACCACATATTAAAAAAATTATTCTCCATCCCCAAGCAGCTGCCAATAGTTCCTCAGTAGCAGACGGGACCTAAAGATCACCTGGCTCACCTATACTTGAATTTTGGCTGGCTTGGCCTTGTGTAGGTCTTGTGCATGTAACCAGAGTTGGTGTGAGTTCATGAGTACAATATCCAGGTCAAACCCTTCAGTTTGCATTTCACAGTTCTCCTCCCTGTCTTATGTTTTTTTTCTGCATTGTCTTCCACAATGTGCACTGAACTTTGGTGGAGGTGGGAAAGATGTTCTATTTAGGGTTGAGGACTTTGTCTCCTTCTCTCAGCACTGGGTGCCTCACACTGGAAAAAGAGGAGTCTCAGACCAAGGCTGGGAGCTAAATCTATATATTTATATAATACGTACATTATATACACGGGTGTAAACATAAATATTTAGATGCCAATTTGACAGCATGGGCTTTTAGAAAAATAGCATTTGCCTGCTTACTTCATAAGGCCGGGCTCTAACACCTTGATTCAAGTTGTTTTTGAGGATTTTTGTCTAAGTGTCTATTGAATTCTCGTTGTCTCGCAGACAAATGAGACCATAGATGCTTTTCCTGTGTCAGAACAGTTTCTTGCTACTATGGCCCTAGGAATTGTTATTACTATAACCATTTTCTCAACGACATTCTTACATGAATTTTGCTCCAGGTCAAACAAGCCAGCAGTGACGGAGGTGAACATATTTCTAAAGACATTGTGCTGCACGGTTAGAGAGAGGTAGTGAGTGCCTTTGTGTGTGTGTAAGTGTGTATGTAAGTGTGTGTGTGTAAGTATGTGTGTAAGTGTGTGTGTGTGTGAGAGAGAGAGAGAGAGAGAGAGAGACACAGAGAAAGACAGAGACAGGAGAGGTAAGGCCTATAGTTATAGGCTGACTGCATTTGAGGAGCAATGCCAGCCAGGCAGATGGCACTATGGAACACTGGAGAGCTTGGCAGCACTGCCTGAAGCTGGAGAGGGAGGGGCCCCTCATATGCCAGAGACCCCAGTAGAATTCACAGGAAGCATTTCTTAGGAAGGGCCACTTTGTCTCTACAGGGCATTTTGGAGAATGTCTTTTTCCCTCCCTGTGGCTGAGGATGGAGCCCGGGGCCTCACACATACTAAGCAAGCACTCTACCACTGAGCTGCAATTCCAGCCCTCAAGATTATTTTGACTGTCATGAGTTTGTGCCACTGGTGTCTAATGGGCAGAGGCCAGTTGTGTTCCTACACATACAGGACAGGTCTTCAAAGGAACCACCAGCCCCAGTTGTCCCCAGACCCTTCTGCAGAGGTCAGAGGGAATGTCCAAAGGGAGAACCAGAGAAACATCTCTAAAAAAGAGGGAGTTTATCATCTTCTATCCAAGGAGCTTTTCTGACATCCTGGAGGGACCATTGTCCTGTGGCTGTCATGATTACAAGCAACAGAAAGTGGTATGATGCCTGCCATTGTTCACACGGGGCAAGGCAACTGAAAGTGCCCTGTAGGGGACCTGAAGGGTACTGGATCAGGACTGTGCCTTGCCTTGCACACATGTGCGTGGCTCCGATCCTTGTGCTATAATTATGTCATATGAACATGTCAGTCACCACCAGCCTGCTTCAGCCCTGGCATTGTCCTCTTACTTCTCATGGCCTGCCACTCTGTCCTTTCTGGGCCACCTGGGAATTTCCAATTCTGACGATCTTTGATGCCTTCTCTTGGAACACACCCCAACTTACTGTAGATCTCATAAAAAGCAAAACTTGGTAGAGAGAAGATTGAGTTTGCTTCTCAGAGCAGAATTTGATTTAGGGCCAAGAAGGTGACAATTGCTGTAAAGTGGAGATCGGCTATTTTGGGAGTGCTGTGAGTGATTTTTTTCCGTCTCCAAATGACCTTACATACATTCTGTCTCCTGCTGGCCTCCTGGTGGGATTGATGTGGCTGCCGAGCTCACTTTGCTAGGTGAGCCAGGCTCAGCTAGGCTCCTGCTGCTCATAATAAATCTACCTGATGGACAGGGGAGGTGGAGTTCTGGTCCCCCAGCAGCCTCTGTGATCACCAGGGCATATTAACCTGGTCATATGGGGGCTGTTCACTGTTACCAAAGGCTCTGCTTGCTGAAGCAGGTGCTGAGGGTGTGCTTGCCTTAGTTTATTGAGGGGTTGTCCCTTTATTCTCTCTGGCTTTTGCCTTCTTTGTCTCTACAGATACCTGCATTTCAACTTTTTCCCAGGTCACTGTCATTTCTGCCCCAGCACCCGAGAAGTTGCCTTGTTGGAGTTGCCCAAATCAAATTCTGCTGTGAGATGCAAACTCAATCTTCTCTCTACCAAGTTTTGCTTTTTATGAGATCCACAGTAAGTTGGGGTGTGTTCAAAGTGAAGGCATCAAAGATCATCAGAATTGGGAATTCCCAGGTGGCCCAGAAAGGACAGAGCAGCAGGCCATGAAAGGTAAAACCACTCTAGATTAGAAATCCAGGCACTTGAGTTTGGCTATTGGAAAGTGGGATTACTGAGCAGATGTTTTTCTTCACTTCCAACCTCATCATCTTTAATCTGTAAACTGAGCAACAGTAGCAAATGTATCTTCTAGGGTAAGTGAGAGACTTCTTATTCTGCCTGTTACTGGGTGACAGCTGTGTCTGGGATCAGTCTTCCAGAAGACAAAGAGAAGGGAGTTTTCGTAAGGGGACATCATCTGTACCGAAGTCTGGGTTAAACGAAAGTTGTTTACCTTTATTTCCGGGTGCTGTCCCCAAGAGATGTCCCTACAATCCACTCTCAACTTTTACCCACTTCAGAGCACCCTTCCTTATCCTCTAATTCACCTCTCATCCCTTTGCAAGGGCCTCCACATGCAGTACAGGACAGAAAAGAGGGATTAGTGAGTGTGGAAACAGCTACAGAGCCTGTGTTTGCTTTTTAGACAGATGTCTCAACATCTATACAGCTCTGTCACAACCTGGGATCACATACAGTCACAGTGGGGCTGGAGAGACGGCTCAGTGGTTACAAGCACTTGCTACTCTTCCAGAGGACTCAGGTTCTGTTCCCAGAGCCCCACATGGAGACTCACAACTCTGTAACTACAGTTTCAGAGGATCCAGATGCACCATCCGTCCGTCCGTCCGTCCGTCTGTCCGTCCGTCCGTCCGTCCGTCCATCCATCTATCCATCCATCCATCCATCCACCTATCCATCCATCCAATACTTGCTGGGCAGAGAGCAGTTTTCCTCATGAAACCCGCGTTTTTATAAAAGAAAGAAGTGAGGGAGGTAGAAGAGTAACCCAAACTATATATGAATATGCAAACATCCCACCATTGAGACATAGAAAAAGAACCATTTCATATAACCCAATCTGGTAAGTGAAGTATCCAGATGAACCTAGCACTGCCCCATGCGGGCAGGCTTAGGAGCTCAGGGATAAAGGGGTCTCTCTAACAACTCTTCTGACCAAACCACAGCCCTTATCACAGGTGCTGAGGATGCAACCCAAACGCCTCTCTAGGTTCGTAAGGCCCTTCAGATACTGGCTCACTCAACTCTGTCCTTCAAGCAGAACCCGGGCTTCCAGAATAGCCTGCTGCATGTGCCAGGATGTGGACTTGGTGATACATTGTCGGTGGCCCTTCAGGCCCAGCTGGAGCGTCAGTACCCACCCGCTGGCTGGCAGTTTTAATTGCTCCCTCCTCTGCGTCCACATGCCACTTTATTACAGCACTCAGAGCAGCTCTTTTCTTCAGCAGCCACTGTGATTTACTCATGTGCCTTATTAATGGGTCTATTCCCAGCGGCTGATGCAGTCCCTGGCATGCAACAAGGCTCAGGGCAGGTCTAATGAGTGAGTGAAGGGATGTTGAGTGGGAGGGGGGGAGCACAGAAAGGTGACAAATTTTGGAGGAGGGTAAGTGAGGGAGATTTTTATCTAAGGGAGAGAGGGAGAGCTGGCTGCTGCCCAGGGGGCCTACACCTGCTCCTGCCTATCCAGGCCTGTCTATGCTTTTTCTTAAATCAGCCAGCCCACAACTAGCTATTTACATGTGTTCATGCCTGCCTTTGTCTGGCCTACTTGTGTCTTCAAATGCCCACACCTGCCCTTACCTGTTGATGCTTGCCCTCACCTGTCCATGCTTGTACCTGCCACTGCCTGTTCATACCTGCCCTCACCTGTCCATGCCCACACTTGCCCATACCTGCTCATACCTGCCCTCACCTGTCCATGCCCACACTTGCCCATACCTATTCACATCTGCCGTCACCTGTCCATGCCCACACCTGCCCACACCTGCTTACATTTGCCTCCACCTGTCTGTACTCACACCTTCCCATGCCTGCTTATACCTGTCCTCAACTGTTCCATGCCCACACCTGCCCTCACCTGCCCTCAGCAATCCATGCCAACACCCGTCAAAGCTTAACCCCTCCATGTCATTTAGGATTACTTCCTGTTTTCCAGCCACACTGGGTTTATTGTTCTTCCTGTTTCAAAGGCTCCTATCCCCATCCCTCTCCTGGCTTCCTGCCAGTTACAACCAGCCTCCTTTGAGGATGACTCTCCAGTGTGCTGGAGTGAGGAGCTTGTCTTGGAATGAATACTTTCTCCCCCTCCCCCCCCCCCGGCATGCCCAGGTCTTCCTTGGTCTGACACACAGGAAGCAATAGATGAGCTGATGGACAGACTGCTTGAGTCTGAGTGCTGGCTGTGACGGGACAGTGAGCTATCTTTCTTGTTTTTGTCATTCTTGTCATCAGCTCTGTAAAATAGGGTACCAATTATTTTGACCCCATCTGGTACTGAGAACCCTGAGTGAGACAACATGTGTGGTGTGCCAGCTCGGAGCTGGGCGTGCAGGAATGGCTCACTTGGTACTGCCTCCCATTGTCAGACTCTCTTTTCCTCAGAAAATCAGGAGCTGAGGGGCTTCTTGGAGGCACCTGGAGGAAGCTGGAGGGCAGCTCTACTGTCTGGTTCTAGGAAGAGACAGTTCAGTGGTAAGAGAGATTGCTGCCCCCCCTCCACTGCAGAGAGGAGACCAGTGTTGGGGAGCTTGTGGTTCCAGTGAAGGGGAGTGCTCTTCCCTCTGAGAGGAAGCATGTTCTTCACTCTGCATACATAACTATGACCCACCATGTTGACAGAGAGCACAGGGAGGTCCCGAGCTTCTTGGCCAAGGCTTCTGTGAGATTACATATTCTAGCCAGTTGTGGTGGCGCACGCCGGTAGGATTTGCTGAAGGAGGCAGAGGCAGGAGGATCACGAGATTACATATTCTAGCTCCACCCTCCTTCCACATTTCTCACTTACATTAGCCTTTTCCTCACTTTTGCTCATAGTAAAAGTCTCCAGAAACAGGTTTTGTGTAAAGTGAATGAGGCCATAAATTCTGTATTTCTGACAGGCCAGCAAGAGAGAAAAATTCTGTAATGTGGCCACATCCCTGCTCTTGT
This sequence comes from Lophiomys imhausi, assembly GCA_907164525.1. Lineage (NCBI taxonomy): Eukaryota > Metazoa > Chordata > Mammalia > Rodentia > Muridae > Lophiomys > Lophiomys imhausi. The sequence goes on along the minus strand of CAJQZJ010034481.1, from coordinate 377,370 downwards.
GCCCGTGGAACTCCGGCTCCATATAGTGGGGAGGAGAGGATGGTGGGGTGGGCAGCTGAGCCCACCCCACTGCTAAGTCCAGGATATTTTACCAAGGAACAGGTCTTCTGGTTTGATTATTTGGATTACCGGGAAGCTGGGAAGGATATACTCCATCCATCCATCCATCCAGCCATCTCTATCCATCTATCCAGTAATCACCTTGTACAGAGAAGAGGTGCTTAATTCCTTCAAGGGTTGCCTTCTTTATAAGAAGCCTTCATGTAAGGACCAAGAGTACTTGGAATTCCAGTCAGAGGGGAAGATTGATTTCCCTGGTAAATAAAGAGCTCCTACAAATCATTAAGAAGAATAAACGGCCTAATAGGAATTGGGGCCCAGGCTAGGAACAAATACCTCACAGAAGGGATGACTATAAACATCTCCCACACCAATTACACACACATGCAGTCTCACACTCACTCATGACGATGGTGGCTGCAGCTACATTGCCAAGATGCCATGAGCCCCCTCCTCTGCCTGGTTGCCCAAGACTGGTTTATTAAGGGAGGGACGACACATGAGTTGTTTCTGGTGGCGTGCACTGCTGCAGACACTAGAGGATCAAGTTGTTCAGGCTCCTCCGAGGATGAACTGGCATGATCTCGGCTCCCTGTGTGTGTTCAACAAACCACCTTTAGAAACTGATCTCACATCTACATGTGTAAGACGGCTGTTTATCAAGGTGATTACTCAGCTAAGTGTCTTCTCTATCAACAAAGGCTGGAGCTAAGCCTAAGTGCCCATTACCTGGGAACCAACGGAGTGGTGGATTTATATAATGGAGTGTGAAATAGTCATCACACATGTGTGATCATAGCACACACACACACACACACACACACACACACACACACATACACACACACTGTGTTTCCCTCTGGAGGGACAAAGACATGTGAGCACAGGCTGTTCGGAGGAGCAAAGCCAAGATCTGGGAGGCTTCACAGGTGAGTGGGAGAAGGAGAGATTTCTGCTCCAAACCACTTCCTCTCTTTTGGATTTTGAATTCTCTGGACACATTACCCATTTAAAAAATTATATCATTCCCATTTAAAAAAAAAAAAAGGATTTTCCAGAAGGGAGATCAAGAGCTGGGAGCTGAGCAGTTGAGAAATGGAGGAAGGGTCTGCATAGAAGAAATAGAGGCAAGGGGCCTATGTTTGGAGGTGGGGCAGGATCTGAGGACCCAGGACAGAGATCCAATTGAAGCACAGTTTGGGGTGTTTTGGAGAAGTAGATGGCTGGTGAGAAACACAGAGCATGTATTCATCCTTGTGAAAGACTTTAGATTTTATGACAATGAGGGACCATCTGGGGCTTTAATCCTGGACTGGACATAAGCTATAATTTAGGAGCAGCCTCCTGTGGGCTATGTGGAGAGTGGTGTGGGGGAGCAAAGGTACCTGATTCTTCACCCAGCCTTTCCCACCATTTGTTACTTCATCAGCAGTAATTCTAATAGCTAGTTGGGACTTTGTAACCTTTGGGGAAACTGAGGCTTCAGAAAGAAATGTAACTGGGGCTGGAGAGGCTCAGAGGTTGAGAGCGCTGGCTGTTCTTCCAGAGGTCCTGAGTTCAATTCCCAGCAACCACATGGTGGCTCACAGCCATCTACATTGAAATCTGCTGCCTGGGCATATATGTAGAGCAAATACTATATACATAAAAAATAAATAAATAAACAAACAAACAAACAAACAAACAAACAAACAAATAAATAAATGTTTAAAAAAAAAAAAAAAAGAAATGTAACTGGCCTGAGCTCTTAAGAGCTGAAGATCAAGACTTGACCTCAGGTCCATATGCCTGCAAGGCTGAGATCTTTTTTGTTTTTAACTGTAAGTGTGTATGTGTGTGTGTGTGTGTGTGTGTGTGTGTGCTTGTAGGTCAGAAACCTTGTGGTAGTCTGTTCTCTCCTTGCACAATGTGGATCCTATGGATTGAATTCAGGCCATTAGGCTCATTGTCAAGCACCCTTACCCATCTCTCTGACCGAAGCCTGAATTCTGAAAGCAGCCCTGCGATGGCTGGCTTCTTTGTTACAGGCTCTAGGTGCTCCAAAGCACTCACAGGCAGAGAATCCTGGTTCTGATGGCTTAGTGCTATGTCTGTCTACTGCAGACACATTGTCAGTTCTGTCCAGAGGTTGCAATGGGAAGTTCTCAGCAGCTTCCATCAATGTTGAAAACTTCTGCCTACTACCTCTCCCTCTTTCAGGGGGCTGCTGTCATGGCTACCCAAGCGCCAACTCTGTCACAAAGGCAGTAAAGATCTTGAGAACTGGCTTTCCTCTCTTAGGATATCATAAGCCAGAGGTTGGATTCTCATGGGCAGCGACAGAAAGGGCTAAGAAGCTTCCTTAGGATGGGGCCAGGGGAGACACATTTGGCTCCAATTACACTGAGCTTTCTAAATTTTCCAGCCATTTGGTTTGCATTTTGCTAGAATTTCTTCACATCCATACCTCTCCTTTGACAGCCATTCTAAATCTGTGACAATGGAGAATCCACCAGGCAATAGTCCACCTAAAACTACCTGGTTTGTGAGAGGATGAATCAAGTCTTTACTGGGACCCATCCAGGCCTTGGGCTCCAGATTTTTTGACCATGGCCTACTCTCTGTTACTGTGAGTGTGGACATATTTGGTTTCTATGAAACAAACCCATAAATGCTTTGTGATTTCTTTTATAGATATTAATAAAAAGAAACCCTTAATAATAGCTGTCTCTGTGATGATAATGGGATTTGAGCCCCGTGTGATCAAGTATTGGGCTTTTAGATGCTGGGCCCTGGAGCATCATGGGTGCCTACCGGAGGCTGGATCCCAGTAGCCAGGGTGGAACAATGGGCAGCTCAGAAGCCTGGGTCTTTGGCATGAAGGACAACCATTGGCTAGCTTAATTAAGAGCTGGGGCGGGTGTGCCAGGAGAAGAAGGGTGCATTGTGTTACACGAAGCTGCTGAAGTCAGCCAAGAGAGCTGGGCCTGGGAACCTGAGACCACCCTGTCTCCTTCTGGAGAAGCCCCAACATCCTATTGCATGGAGTTCTGTGGATGATACTGGCTGGGTCTGGGTACAGCAGGACTCACTCTCAGGGTGGCTACACCCCCAAATGTCCTCCTGGGTTTCCCTATGTAGGGGTGGAAAGTCTTCAGGGTTCCTCCAGTCTCCTTCCTGACTTCATAACCTTGGGTAAATCACATGTGGACTTTCAGAGTCTTACTTTTTTTTCACATGCAAATGAGAACACATAATGTGTATGATTTCTATGCCCACAGCATTTGGGGAGGACTAGCTGGCTGAATGAAAATAAACATGTAGAGTGTCAAGCACACGTGTGCCATGACACCGATGAGAACAGCCACCCTCAATTAACACTGTCTTCAATGCCAAGCTCTACCCCTAAACCCAGTGCCTCCTTTCTTGGGGAAAAAAAAATAAGGCCAGCTCTTCACTGTCAACTTTGAAAACACCTTATTGCTCTTTCTAATTCCAATTAATTTTGCAGTGTCAGGGGTTGAATCCAGGCCCCTGTCCACACTGCACGACTGATTTATCATTGAGGTGTATAACCTTAATCCTTTTTCTGATTCTAAGAGCAATGCATGGTTAGTTGTGACACACTCAAAAAATATTTTCACTAAAAGGGAAAAGGGGAAGGGCCATGGCTGGCCTTGCATGCATGAGGACCAGAGGCTGACTCCTGGAACCGTGTAAAAGTTCCCCATGTGATGGCATGGGAGGCCATGGTAGTGAGCCCCAGACCAGTGGATGGAAAGGTGGAAGGTGTCCGAAGAGAAGAACACCACCTGCAGTTGTCCTCTGGCTTCCACTCGTGTACGTGCACCCACCCCCCTCTAAAATAAATGAAAAACTTCGATATTGTCATTAAGAGATTTTAAGGACTCTGTCTTGCCTGTCTTTGGTTCTCTCCATTCCCCTCATGGCCAGGAAATTCAGCTGACAAATATCTGACAGCTACACTGCCTCTATCCCACACAGTGACATCCCTAGGGATGGCAGCACTCCTCTGGCCTTGTCTGGAGGCTGGTTCTGAGCTCTCAACACAGGCCCTGCTGCTCTTCTACGTGTGGAGGACCTGTGAGGCCTAAGGCTTCCCAACTCTTGGTGCAGAGATGCCAAGGCCAGAGGCTGAAGAGGAGCATGGAGAGTCCCTGAACTTGACCTAATGCCACAGGGAGTGTCCTCTCATCTTGTCCCTGCACCCTAAGCATCGGCAGTCCCTGTCTTCCACAGGGGGAGTTCCAGCTAACTGCAACCCAAGATGAGAAGGTCCATGGAATGTGAGAGTGACTTCATGAATCACACCCACAGGCGTGTGTAGGCTCTTTCATGTCAATGTGAAACTGGGTGGAGCTGGGTATGTCTGAGACGCTGGTTTCTAAACAGCATGGAGGCAATGGAGGCTGCTTGCTCTATGCAGTTAACATCACGGCTTTCTTGCATACTATTTCTGGACTCTGGATGAACTTAGGCTTCCATTTTACAGATGGGCAAACTTGAGAGGACAAGATCAGGGGTCAGTGGCCCCAGACTCTTGGCTGCTGGCTCGTTGATGATGAAGCCAGGCCCAGGGTCCACACTTTGGGGTTTCTGCTCTCTTGAGCAGCCCATACAATTCATTAGCAGTCCCTGCAATTTGTAGTATTCCTGTAGAGGCTACATGACGGGAGGAAAACACTCAGTTGGCCCTTGCCTGTCACCACCCCAGTGTCCATCCCTAGGTCAGATGGGAGCGTTGTACCGCAGGCTTATCATCTGTACAAGTGTGAGCCAGGCAGGCAGCCAGTTCAGTGGATTCTGGGCTTGCCATAGCTTCAGTTCCATCATGAGAAGAGAGTGTGACTTGGTGGCAGAGCACAGGCATAGGTAGCCTGGAGTCAGGATGAGCCTGTCAGGGGTCTGTCCCAGCATTGCCACCCAGCATTGCCACCAATGCATAGTACAATTCCTCTGTACCTCAGACTGCACACCAGTTAAATGATAATGATACCCACTTGTCTCACAGCGTTTCTTCAGGCTTGGAAGAACTGATCATATCGATACACCCAGAGTAACTTCAGGTAAAATGAGGGCACACCAAAGTCAGAGGTAACAGGAAGGATCCCGAATCTCAGGCCAGAGGAGGCATCTCCTGGAAGATTTCACAGGGGCTGCTTCACTCTGGGGCCTCTTCAAAAGAGAGAAGCCATGTAGCTTCCTTCCAATGTTTGAAGTTCAGTGACATCCTAGCGCATCTGCTCCTCTTCCAGGAAGCCTTCCTAGATGGGTAGGTGTGGGGCTCAGCCTCCTGCCGTGGGCTCCCCGCCCCCATTGCCAGTGCCACCCTTTGGCCTCAGACAAAGCGGGCACCAGCAGCAGCAGCCGCCGGGCTGGCTCGGTGGCTTTCATGAGGCAGGGGCTCCGGGGAGCCCAACCCGGGCTGGTCTGCTTTGAATGCTATTTGCATTGCAATAGGCCAGCCTGGCCTTCAATACAGGCCCCTTCTTTTTTTTGACACAGCAGCTTCACAATCGCCTATTGACCGGGCACCTGTTCCGGCCCCAGACGCTATGCAAATGCCGACCAGGAGCGAAGCCGCCAGCCCCTCGGGCCATTGTGCATTGAACCCTGATGGCGCCCTGCCAGCTCCCAGCCGGCCTTTGTTCACTAGCTGTGCTGAGCCACCCCCGCCACCTCCTCCGCCCGCCTGAGGTGCCCTGCCGAGGAGCCGCCCGCTGACAGCCACTTGGGTCCTTGCACCTGAAGAAAGGCTGCTCAAGCTGGAGGCCAGGCCCACGCTGAGGCTGGGCAGGGGTCCCCGAGGAGAAGAGGCAAGCAGCTCACAGGCTGGAGCCCTTAGCTCCCGTCCCCGGGGACCGCGGAGAGGGGCCTGGCAGGCGGAGGAGGGGGCAACCCGGACCATGCCATCTGGGGGCGGAGAGATTATAATAATCGCTCTCACATCTGCTGAGGGCCTACGCGCCGCAAAGCTCTCTCAGGGCTGGTCTCCCTGCAGGCACACCTGCCTCTCGAAGAGGGCTGGATTGTGCCTTTGGGGGTAGGGGTGGGGGTGGAGATTGTGGTTCCCTGGGGGGAGCTGGCTGAGGTCGCACAGTGGGAAGGGGGCTCAAACCCACGACAGTGGATGTCTCTACTTCTCAGATTTTGTGTATAACGCTTTACGGCCTTCCTTAATGTACCTGCCCTTTAGCAGGAAGCTTGACTCCTCGGCCTCGGGGTGTGTAATGCCCTGCATATCACTGCCTGAGCTGTCTTCCTTTCTCCTCTTCTGAACTCTTCGCTTTTCCACTGTAAATGGAGTTTTAGGTTGTTCTGGCAGCCACCAAGAGGCTAGGCTCTGCCATCCATCCCAACATGCCAGTTAAAAAGACAGGTAATGAACAGCAGAGATGAAATTGGTGTGGTCATGCTGGACAGTACAGATAAAGGAGGTCCCATCTCTGGGGTACTGGCACGAGCTTAGGTTTAAACTAAGGAAGAAAGACAAGGGGTCAAAGGTGTATGCGTGATTATGTAGTGATGGTCCTGCCCATCACTGGTCTCGGTGGTGAGTTGCCCAAAGAAGTCCTTGTTAGGCAAAGAGGCAAGCTGGCTCTTAGAAGATGCTACCCTGCTCCAAGGTGCCACCCCATTCTCAGGGGTGACTACCCTCATCTGGGGTTGTCTGTCCAGCTAGATTCTGCTATTCCTGGAACTCACAGTCACTGCTGCTCTCAGTCACCTTTTGGGGTCTGAACAGGACATTATAAAAAGCCGACAGTAACATGCCTCCGTTTCTCCTGTCTTTGTGCCTCCAATCTGGGAGTAGGGTGAGGTAGGCTAGAGTAGCCCTGGTTCTAGATGGCACCTCCTGGATGATTAATTTCTCTATATAGAGATGCATGAAGCTGACCCGAAGAATGCAAAAATACAAAAGGAAGGCCAAGATGCCAGGCCTTCACTCCATTTTAGTTGCCCTCTGGAGCCAAGTGAGGAGTGAATGCAGTTTCCTAGTGCCTGCAAATAGCATCCTCCACCATGGACCAGGCTTCAAAGCCAGACAGCATCTCCTGGCACCTGCTGAAATGCCAGGCCACAGTCTGCAGTGCAGACCTGCTGAACCAAAGGCTGCGGTGGCTCTGATATCCAGGTTTCTCTTAAGTTACCCTGTCATCTGATGACCAGACACATTTGAAGACCACCAACTCCCAATCAGCACTGGCTCTCCTCCATTCTCCTTCCATTTGACCTTCTCAATTGTTCTGATAGAGGGAAGCCAGGGTGGTACTGGGGATGGCTCATAGAGAAAGGGTATCTAACAGCTTGGGGACAGTCTTGAGAGGAATGATACTTGCCGTGTCTTAAGGGGAAGGATGTAAGGGATAAGTCCAATAATCTCAGAATGCAAAGTTTCAGTTTCCCTGGCTAGAGTGTGTGTGTGTGTGCGTGTGTTGTAGGCAAGTCCAGCTGGGGTGGGGAAGGAGAAGACATGCTGAGGTCACCAGAGTGGTCCAGATGTCTTGTCATACTTGGTACACATTCATGCTTAAGTAGAAAGTCATCTGCCTGCTGTGCACCCAGAAAGAGGCTCATATTCCCAGAGGAAGGGTGAGGGGCTGCTGAGACATCCTGGAGACAGGATTCACAGCCTTTGAGGTGGGCACCATCAGAGGTATGATTCAGACAGAGATCCCAGTAAAAGGGCATCTGCTGCTGGAAGCTATCCAGCCTGTAGCTGTAGCAGGAGAGAACTTTGGTATGGTGGTATCCCAGTCCTCATGTTACTCCTTACGAAAACCCCCGTCAATCTCTGCCTTATGTCCTTGCTCCACCAGGAGGAGACCTCTTGTCAGGAGTGGCACAAAGTCCCAGTATGACCCCATATAGCATCCAAGGTATCTCTCCCTCCCCAGCCCCGTGGCCCTGATAATCTTTCATTTGATGCCAACTGTTTTAATGAGTTTGGCCCAAAGCAGAGAAATGTGATCTCACGAGAGGCTGGTGCGAGGTTTGTAGAGAGCCAAGGGCTGCTCTGACCCACAATTCGTCTTCTTCAAGTACTTGCGGAGCACTTTCTGCTGAAAAGACAAATGAGGAGAAAACATAAGTACGAACGACAACTCCCGTCCAACCATATTCGCTTGCAGGGCATTCAAGGCTCTTCTGGGCCTGGTTTCCAAGGCCCTGCCTTGGCCTCACTGCTTTGTTTTTCTGTCATACCTCCCAGGCTCTGCAGGCATCATAACACAACTGCATTCCTTCCCTCTGGGTCTATAGGACTAACTTTTCAAACTTACAAACCCCGAAGATTCTGAGGACCCTAATTCATTCTGGTGAAGAAAGAGTAATAAGTATCTATCTACTGGACACTAAGAGAATCCAGAGAGTTGTATGTCTCTTAAGGAATCGAACTTCAGAGCATGGGCTGGAGCTATGTGTGATGTGTTTGAATGAAGTCTAATGTGGAATGGAGTGGTGTGGATAGAGACCTTAGGGCTCAGAGTGGACCACTGGAAAGTAGTTCACCTGGTGGAGGGGGTTTAAATGAGGGAGGGGCTAGTATTGGTGGTCAAGTTTCCAGATGTGCATGTAATAGTGTTGTCCTCAAATGGGAAACTAAAAGCCCATAGGGACAGATGGTAAAGGACTAGTAGGCTGGTCCCTGAGCTGTGAGTGAGCTTTCCACAGCACTGGAGGAAAGTGGTACCCTCTGAGTGGTTGGGATGGACTCTGGTGGTCTGGGAGGGTCTGTGCTGGCACTGACCCCTTTGCTCTAGTGTCCTAGGTGGCAGTGGCTTTGAGTGAACTCTCCTGTCCTGGTTGCATAGTTGCACAACTTCCCCACCCCCACAGTACTGGTGTGCCAGCCTCATTGGTATCTGGAGTGACAGGGGTGGGGGCAGGGTAGGTGCACAGCTATGGCTTCTGAGCCACTCGGCCTGGTGGCTTGAGGAAAATGCCTTGTTTTCTTAGCAGCTTCACCTTATGTGACTTACCCCTCTACTGGGATCTTTGAGGACAAATCTAAGAGCATTTAGAAGGGAAGCTACAAGCTGCCCGTGCCATACACCCACCCCTGATCCACATCATGCTTTAGGTGCAGCTGCCCTGAGGGGGGAGGCACTGCTGTTTCTGTTCGAAGAGGTTCAGGGTATCCTAATCTACCCTGTTGTTGAAGCAGAGATAGTATAGAAATCAACAAAAACTATGTGATTTTATTGAGTCAAGAGGAGGTGGCTCCAGAGAGGAGCTGGTGCACACACTCAGGCTCACACCGGGAAGGTCTATGTGGATGCTTCTTGGAGGTAACATCCTGGCACTGATGAACTTCTGATTATGAGAAGAAAGGGTGCCAGGCCCAGATATTCCAGCTTGTCCCAGCACTTGGTAGAATGTTTTAGTCTCTCCAAGGCATTGCTGTAAGATCTGTTATTCTCTCTAAGAACAGGCAGAGAGCCATTGGGGTCTGGCATGGGGTGTACAAACTAATGGGGGTTGTCATGGAGTGTGTTCTTGTAGAAGTTATCTGGTACCTTAAAGAGTAAAAGGGCTCCCCTCTTTTAATTAGGCCTTGTGGCCCAGGCCTGTAATCACAGCTACTTGGGAAGCTGAAGCAGGAGGATTGCAAGTTCAAGGCTGTCTGAGTTACAGAGTGAATTCAAAGCTAGCTTGGACAACTTAGTAAGGCTCTAACTCACAAATAAACAGACAAACAAACACACAATTAAATGAATAAAGCAAGGGCCAGGGATGTAGCCCAGTGGTAGAGCACTTACCCAGCATGTATAAGGTCCTGAGTTCAACTCTGTCTTTCCTTTGTTGGATGTAGAGACAGTGGCTGGAAGGGTCAGGCTCCACACTTCAGTACCAGGAGGGTTTAAATCATAAGGACTTACTCTCACTTTCTTTCTCTTTTGTTCAACACAACCTACTAACATAGCAAATCTGACGGTGACACTGACTATGGCTGCTTGGAGGTGCAGAGTGCATGTCCCTGTTGGTCCTGTAACATCTTACTTCAGGAAGTGCCTAGCTTTGGGGAGGGGCTCCCAGGAGTCCCTCCTCTCATGGGACTTGCTTCACTGACTCCTTGGCAGAGTTCTCCCAACTGGGCCAGGAGACCCCCACTAAAGACTCACTTCTATCATTTTGTCACCAAGAAATCTGTAAATCCTCAGACTCATGGGGAGGGGAGTATGAGTGTATGTCATTTTATAGTAGTGACAGTCACTGTCAGCTCTGGACACCCCGTCCTATATGCCTCCATCTATGGTGGCAAAAACAAAACAACAACAACAACAACACCCCACTTGCTCTCTGTGGCTTTGTGAAATGCTCCTCGAGAATCGTGATCCAGGCTTCCATCCCAAGTCCCCAGACCCTGATTCACAATGCAGAGTGTAAACCAAGAGTTGGGAGAAGGATAATGGAGCATGTGCTTCAGCTGTCACAAGGTGAAACCATGTGGATGATGGAATGGTTCTCCTCAGATGCTTCTTTTCAGAGGTGGCTTTCTGCCAAGAGGCAACCTGAGGCCTCTCAGTCGAGCTGGCCTTTGCCTCTCAAGGGCTTTTCCCTTTCCTCTCAAGTCTCACCACTTTCCAAGGGCCCCTGTCTTAGTCAACTTGGAGGCTTGGAGCCTCCCCCTCTGTTCAAAGCTCTGTGGCAGGCCTACTGTGGACCAGGCCCTGGGAGGGCTTTTATGCTTTCTCTTGTCCTTAAGAGAAATCTTGCTCTTTTTGTGACTTTCCTTTCACCATGAGGTGGTGTTTATTGTCCCATTTCACAGAGGGACAGCTGGAGGCTCAGCAGAATGACAGGGCCAGGCTAGGACTAGATGATTCTGGGGCCTAGAGCAAAGAGTAAATCATTGCCCCCTTACCTGTTCTCCCTCTACATTCCATCAATCTTTCAGGCCTACAACAACGTGAGAGCCTGGGAAAGCTGCCAGGTCATCTGCTGGACTCTTCTTCACCACTCACATCTGAAATATTCCTTCTCAGCCTTCCAAACTGTGAGAGGGACAATCTCACAGCAGGAGTGTGGAGAAAACCATTTCCTGTGGTATCACAAAAGCAGACTGTCCAGTCTGAGAGATCCAGTGCTGGGTGCACCTTTAAATCCGGCTGCTATCTGCAAGGAATTGTTGTAGAATCTGTATAGTCCAAGGGCAGAGTGTGAATTTGGTCCCTGTACATGCAGCTGTTGGGCCTTGTGTGTCTCTCTGTGCCTCACCGTTTCCCTTTGAGGTTAACTAAACAACAATGCCGACCAGGGCCTGTGGTCTGCTGGTGTCAGAGGTACTAGTCCAGTTCTGGTGCCTGAAGGCAATAATTCACAGCAGGAGCCATGGGGTGGGTTCACTGGGTCTGAGGTAGGGCTTAGTGACTCTCCTAGTCTTCATTTGATTGCTCTTGCTTCAATGTCCAGGGTGGGGGACCCAGATGGCCAGCTGTGGCCATAGGCTCTGACTGCTCCACCCAGCCCTGCCTACCACCCCTAAATGGCTGCCCCTGATGGGTTCAAGAAGAGTGAGGGGGTAATCTCTTCTGTGTCCTTGATCCCTGGGAACCAGCAAAGAATCTATGCCAGGCCCTGGAAATTGTGAGCTAATGTTAGCCAGGCCCGGTGCTTAAGGCAGTGCTGACTGGGATGAATTCCAAATGGGACACAGAGGTTTTGGGGTTTGGGAACAGTGGAGACACTTATGCCTGCTACTCCAGCCAGGAGGAAATGCCCAGAAAGCAGGAATGTGCTGCTGGTCCTTGTTCCTGTCACTCCCTGGCCTGGCTCTGGCACATAGTGAGATGGTATCCCTGGAGGCAAGGGACAGTGCCGATTTTATTTGAGAGGTCCTGGCCTTGTGTGCCAAGCTATCTCTCACCCTCACACTGTTCACTGAGCTTCAAGGGAGGCTCAGCAGCCTCCACTCAGTTTGTACCTAGCCTACAGAGGCTCCTCTGCCCTGCCCTTAACAGGACTTTCCCAGACAGAGTGGAGTGCTGCCCTGGGTGGGACTCGATGTGGTGATGCCAGCACCCTCCCTGACTTCTAGATCTTGTTCCTGGGTGGAGAACATGAGCTGTATCCTACATAAGGGGCTTTAGGTTGTGAGCAGGAAGATGCAGGCTCCCTCAGGTTTGGGTACTGGGGAGAGGGTGTCAATGGGAGCCAGGTTGAACCTTGAGCATGATGGACAGGTGGGAGTCAGCGAGGCACATGTGGCAGGGAAATGGAGAGTGTATATGCAAGGAGAGAGGTCTATAAGCCAGAGGACAGGGAAGAAGAAGGAGGAGCGAAGAAGATGGCTGGGAGGAGAGGAGGAGGAGGTGGGGAGGAGTGGCATTCAGTGTTCTTCCATCTGGCTGGACACAGTGTAGCTGCACTGGAGAGGCAGTCAGGACAGACAGTGAGTATATTACAGTATATAGAGGCAGTCAGGATGGACAGTGAGTATATTACAGTATATACCTATATTACAGTCCAATCTACCCTGGCCTCAATCCTGCTTCTGGAAGTTTATTCTAACTGCTGTGTGGGAAGAAAAGAGGGAGAGGAGGCAAGAGTGGATGCTAGGGAGTACCTTGGAGCTACTGTCATCATCTACGCGGGGGTGGGGGGCAGACAATGGTTACATAGATGGAGGGGAGCAGATAAACTAAAGTCATTTAGCCAGGTGTGGTAGCAAAGACCTGTAATGCCAGAAACTGAGGAAGGAGGACCATAAGATTGAATTTACACAGTGAAACTCTGTTCTACACCCTTCCCAGTGAAAAACAAACAACTAACAAAAGCATTTAGCTCTCTGTTACTGAATAAACTTATCAGTCATGGAAAGGAAGACAGAAGGCTCAAGAAAAGTCCTTGGGCAACATTTCTGCCAAGGTTTACAGAGATATTCTTGCATACCACCAGAGACAAGGAGCTTATTACCTGTATATTAAGACAGTACAGTTTGAATATCCCCACTTTGGAAACTCCAAATTTGAGATGTTCCTGAATACAAAGCTTTATGAAGGCTGCATGGTACTTCGAGATGAAAGTTCACTTGATCTCACTTATCAGCTCATGATCAGAATGTAATGACACCAAAGTGTTAGGTATTGTTATCTTCAAGTTATGGGCTATATAGGAGAAATAATAATATTTTGTGTTTAGGTTTTGGTGCTATACCCAAGGCATTTCATTATGTGTACACAAACAGTTAAAAATCAGATGCACTTCTGGTCCCAGAGATTTCAACCTGATCCCATCAACCCCTCCTTAGGCAACCCGTGGTCCCCATTCTAGGAGGTCACCATATTGTTCTTGAACTTAGTGTGGATACCCAACAGTCATATGGCCCAGAACTCCTGGACTCAAATGATTCTCCTGTCTCTGTTTCTGGAGTAGCTGAGATTTCAGGCAGTCACCAACACCATCATGCCTGGCTGGTCCCAAGGATTATAGGAGACTCTGTGTTTCCTACCTCCTTTGGTCTGATGACTGGTACAGCTTCATGGACCCTGATCTAGGAAGAAGTTAGATTATAGCAGGTCTCTCTGCTGGCATAAGAAGAGTCAAGAAAGGACACTGACCCATGCCAATATGCTCAGGAAGGAAATTATTTGTTCAAAGTCACACATTCATAAACCAAGATTTCAAGCTGGGCTTACTTGCCTGGGAGTCCAACCTGTGTTTCTTTCTTATTTTTCATGCTGGATAGATAGGCAGGGTGGATCAAAGTCCTGAGCCACGTGGGAGGCAAGGTGATGGGCCTGAGTGGGAAATGGGTTAGATACATAGCTCTCCTCAGACTTGACTGACAGCCTGGATTGGAGGCTTGGAGGCATCTTTGAAACCAGAGGGTTGCCGGCAGGGGTATTCATGGGGCATGTTCTTTCTTCCTTGAACAATGCCCAGGAGGGGGAATGGGTTGGAGGTGAGTGACAGGCAGAGCTGTTGAGCTCAAGTGGCAGTTTAGAGGTAGTAGAGGCTCCTGTGGATCACTCCTTCCAAGAGCCCCCAGAAGGGAGTGGCTCAGGCTCAGCCTCCCCAGTGACTTTGGAGTGAAGATCCTTCCAGGGCATTCTGCAGCTGGTTGTCCTCCAGGTCCAGGACACTCTGGATCAGGAGACTCTGTGTGGAGGGGCAGACTGCTCAGAACAGCCAAGAGGCGGCTGACCTCACAGGGTCCTGCTGTCCCCATGCCAGCAAACAGGGCCAGACATGACTTCCAAAAGATGTGGGTCTTGCCTTACTAGTACATCTGGGAATGTGGTGCTGTCTCTCTGGGGTGAGGTTGACAGAATTAGAAAATATGGGTTCAAGGAACACAGAGAAGTTTAGGGCTGGGGCTACTCATGCAAGTGAGTCAGGAGGCTGTGAAGCAAGCAGCCCTGGCACCAGCTGAGGAAGGAGGACGTGGCAGGTAGAAGCCCTGGGCAGACTTCTGGAGAAGATGGTCCAGTAGCTAAGTGACCTAGACAGGTTCTCTTAAGCATCTGCCCTCTGTCCCATGCACAGCCAGGACTCACCCATAGCTCTACACTTCCTGCCCTTTCCTTCTCTGCCTTGCTCATAGAGTCTCTGTCAAAGGCAAGTGTGAAAGTGAGCCCTCAGTTGCATGGAGGAGAGAGAGAGAGAGAGAGAGAGAGAGAGAGAGAGAGAGAGAGAGCTGAGAAACATACTCCACTGTCACTCAGTGACACAGCTGGATCAAAAAGAGGCAGAGAAGTGAAAATAGAGATGAAGGGAGAGACTGAGGCAGGTGACAGGTAGTAAGAGGAGGTGGTTTGAAGAATACAGCTATGCATGGAAAGAAGAGAGGGGAGGGCTGAGAGAGAGATGGGCAAGGAGCCCCACACAGAGGATTGATAAGGCCAAAGGGGTCAGTTGTGGCCCAGAGCAGAGACTGTGGCCAAGAAGAGGTGCAGGGCAAATGGGAGAAGCATAGGGAGTGAAAAGGGAGGGAAAGTGGGAAGGCAAGGAGCAGAGGTGAGGTGAGCAAGATGAGGAGTGAGAAAGAGGGTGTGTGTAGATGGGAGAAGGGTAGGGCATGACCAGCACTGAGCTCTGTCCACAGAGGAATGGAGCCAGCAGCAGGCTCTGGTCTGAGATCCCTCTGACTGGCTGTGCTGTAAGGAACCAGCTACCCCAGGCTTCCACACACAGAGTCTGGTGGTGTCCCAGTCTCTCAGTCTGTTGTGGTTAATGTGGCCACATCTGATCATGCCCCCATGGAGAACCAGGGTTTTGGGACACTGATGGGCCTTGTGCAGGGCTAAAGCTGAGAGCACTCTGTCTGGATGTTGTCACGTTTAGTGACTCCTGAGGGCCAGTGCCATGAAAGGAACTGGACTCCAAGCCCCAGGACAATGAAATCACATGCTCTGCCTGTGAAGGCCAGCTCAGTGCAGAGATTAAGGAGGAGTCAGGGAATGGGAAGTGGCCCCTTTCTTCAGGAATGGGCTTCTCCTACCCTCTAGAGTCTGGTACTAGGGGCTGATTGATGAGGACAGGGGTTGGGCTCTTCTTGACAGAGTGAAGGAGGAGATGCTTTCTCAGTTGCTCTACCTGCATGCTTGCTAACTCCCTTCCCCAAATCCACTCTCACATTCTCCTCAGGCTCCTGTTCTATGCCGTGTCAGCACTGAATAGGATGGTGACAAGACTGGTATGAAGGAGACAAATGTAGTCCTGGGTCACCAGGGATTATTATCCACTGCAGGAGTCACTGTGGCAGGTGGGCCATCCAGATCTGTTGGTGTGTCTAGACAGACAGAGGAATTACAGAAGGGCTCAGAAGCTCTATGGGTGTCTAGAGGTTGGTGTTTTCTCCCTGGAGGCTGAGACGTGGGATATGTAACTGAAACACTAGGCTAGATTTGTAAACTGACCAGCCTACAGAAGTTAGATTTGAACTTTACTCTGAGGGCAGGGTAACATTATAAGCCATGATGCTCATGATTACAGCTATGATTTAAGAATGTCTATGCCAGGTAAGGGATTGACCATCAAGGGTACACAGAGATGGTGAAAGACCCCAGAAGGGGAAAGGACAATAATAAAATGGATGGTGACAACGATGATGGTAGTAATGATGTTTGCTGATTGTATGTTAGTACTGATGATGGTGAGGTAGTGGTGATGGTGATGATGGTGGTGGTGATGATAATTGTAATGGTGGTGATGATG
>CAJQZJ010034481.1:318872-361139 GCA_907164525.1 Lophiomys imhausi | reverse complement strand
ATGATGATGGTGATGGTGATGATGGTAATGACGATGGTGGTGGTGGTGGTGGTGATGATGATAGTGGTGGTGGCAATGATGATGGTGGTGATGATGATGATGAATGGTAGTGGTGGTGGTGATGATGGTAATGGTGGTGATGATGATGGTGGTGGTGATGGTGATGATAGTGGTGGTATTAACAGTGACAGTAATGACCACGGTGGTGATGTTTGTAATGTTGGCAGTGATGCTTGTGGTGATGATAGTGATGGTGTTGATGATTATGATGATGGTAAGTGTTTTGTGGTGATAAAAGATGATGGGTCAAGGTGGTAATGTTTATTATGGTCTTGGTGACAATGATGATAATGATTTTTAAAAATTTTTATTGGTGGTGCTGAAGGTAGAGATAGTGATGGTGATGACTGTGGTTGTGGTGATGATGGTAGAAGTGAGTCCTGAGAAGGCTACAACATATTTAATTCAGAAGGGCTGAATTGGTGGTATTTGATGATATAGGGCCAATTTGTGTTAGGGGAGGTGTGAGGTATAGAAATGGACAGAATGTTCTGCTTTGGATGTTCATAAAATGGATAGGATATCTAGGTGGTGACTAGTGGACAGTGAGTCCTGGGGTTTTTTAATTCAGTAAGACAAGAATGAGTGAGGTACAGAATCCACATGCTTTGGGCATGAGATACCTGGGAGAGGGGACAGAGGAGCAGAACCAGATCCAGAGTTTCTGTGATTTCCTGGCATTCCGAAAGAGGCAGAACCAGGGATTCTGAGGAAATCTAAGGTTCCACGATTCCCAGGCTGTGCCCTGGACTGGGGTAGCCCCAAAGCTAGGTATCTGTTCATGTTTCACCTTCCTCAGCACACACAGCTTGTGTTTTTACTCCTTACCAGGTTCTCAGGAGGATGACATTTGAAAAAAAAAAAAAAAGGGGCTCTGCACTAAAAAAATCTCTAATCCAGGTGAAGAAACTGAGGTCGTGTGGGGATAAGAGATGGCCTACATGACCTATTGTGACAACAGATTCAAACTGGAATTAACCTGGTGCTCTACAAAGGGGTCACACTGTGTACCTTACTGTTGGGGTGGAAGACTGAAGACTGAGATATCTTACAAGGAGGCTACCTTCTCCCTTCTCCTTTAACAAGCCCAACCAGTTTGCAGTGAGTCTGGTGTGGGGGGAGCTCCAGCAGAGTGTGGCTGAGCTATGGAGAAGGTCCTGACAGCACATTGCCTAAACCTGGGCTATGGCTCCAGCCAGACATGGCTCCAGAGAGCACATGGCCCCAACCGTGGCCCCAGTTTGGCTTCAAATGGCTGCCTGGCCTTTCCTGCCCTCTTTTGCCACAGGCCCTCACACCAGGCTGGAATGTCCTCAGGAAGTAGTACCTCTCTCTCTACAGAGGGAGCTTTGCTTCTGGATTCCCAGCTGCAGCTCCAGCCAGGATGTTTTGCAATGTGCCTGGGGAAAGCATCCATTCCGGGAAGATCAGGGAGTGGACTGTGCTTGCCAGCAGGGGTCTGGGTGAGAGGGCAGGCACTGCCCTGCAGGGCTGGGGTGGGAGCAAGGCAGCTCTGGGACAGCCCATTCCTCAGGCCCTCAGGGGACCTTGGCCTCTAAGCTGTTTTATCTGTCTGTCTGCCTGTCCATCTGGATTACAGGGGCTGTTCCCAACTGCAGGGCAGCTTGAGGCTTGCTTTGCTTTGTTTCATCTCTGAATATTTTTGAATATGACTCAAAAGTGACTACTAAATGAAAAGGTACGCTTGCTTCCAGCCACACTGCCCCTGCCCAGGCTCCTGGGTCCCAGGAGCAAACTCCTGCCAAGTCACTTTTGTTGCTTGTTGTCTAGCATTCTGTTGGCAAACAGAAGTGGCGTGTTTCTGCCTTCCCACATCCTTTCCTACCCCAAAGGAATCATGCTGTGGGGGATGCTTTGGGCTTTGTTCTCCGCAGGGCCACATGACTGTCTGCCCAGGACTCCAGTAGGAGTCGGGGAGTACCACCCACCATCTTCAAACATTATGTGGGTCCCCAGTCAGGGTTATCTGTGTATTTGCTTTGGAGAAATACTGCTGGAAGTGCGAGACTCCTCCTTTTGTGTAGGTAGTCTCTTAGGAGCCAGTCCCTTTCATGGTCTAGCCTGCTCCTCCTACCTTCTCATGTAACCACATTGATAGGAGAAGACCCTGAGCAATTGAGATACCAGGGAGCATTCCCAAGGGAAAACTGTAAACGACAACATCAAAGACTTCAACTCAGGTGGACTGGGATTCAGCTCTTCCTCTTCGTCTGTTGTACTGCTGGGAAATTTTGAGCTGTGCAGTCCTCTATTTTTAGGAGCCAGATAGAGCTTTTGAACCTGGGGAAGGCCAGCTAACGTGTCAAGATCTCCCAGTTGTCCTGCAGCAGCTTCCCATGTGTCCTGACACCTGAGCTCTCCTGTGTGTGAGGGATTCCCTCTTCTCTGCATGCCCAGAAGAGGGCTTTAAGCCTCCAGAGCCAGCCGTAGTCACAGAAGAGCACCATGGAACCATTAAACAGATGTGTTTTAACAGAAGGGTATGTTGAGGCAGTAGAGAGAAAGCAACCAGTGACTCGGATTATGGTTGAGGTCCAGGTGGGTTCTAGGCCCCAGGACTTCACATATCCCCACCCAGCACCCTCCTTACCTAGTCTTTCCTCACAGGGTCACTTTGTGCTTTGTCCCTGAAGGCTTTTCCCTGTCTTCTCTACTTCTCTCAGCCTTGCTTACCTGATGGTCCCTTTCCTTAGTGTTCACTGGCTAATATGTGAGTGTTTGCGTGTGTGTGTATGTGTGCGTGTGTATTGTTTGTATGTATGTATGTGCGTGTATGAATGTTATTGTGTGTATGTGTGTATATATGTGAGTATGTGTGTATGTCTGTGTATGTGTATGGGTGTGTGTGTATATATCTGTGTATCTGTGTGTATGTATGTATATGTGCGAGTGTGTGTGTATGTGTGAGTCTGTGTATATGTGAGTGTGTGTGTATGTGTGCGTGTGTAAGTGTGTGTGTATGTGCTAACTGAAGCTCACACATATAAAACGTGGCCTTTGCTCCATGATCTTGGTGGTATATCATCCATGTTTCTTCAGAGTTACATGTCCAGAATTCCACATGTCCTACTGGGCTACCAATTCTCTTTCAATTCTTGAAAAATTTGAGGAATGACCTGAGGTGGCCCAGCTACCCCTATGCTCCAGGGGACCATGAGACCCACACTCCACCTGTTCTGGGCCATCTTTGATGAGCATGAGATCTTGGAAATCTCTTTCTGTGGGCTCAATTTGCCTTCCTGTAAAGTGGGGACAAGACTCTCTGTTGTTTACTCCCAAGAACACTGAGAGGGTGAAATGAACTGTCCATTGGAGATCATGGGGTGCAGTTTTCAGTTCTGAGCACTATATATTTTGCTGAAAATAAAATCTGGCTGTTTATGGTGTGGGCATGTTTACTTGTATACATGTGTAAATCTGAATTTATTTTGGAGACTAGGGTCATATATTTGAGTATGGGGTATTTGTATGCTAATTAGAATTTAATAGTAATCATGCCCCTCTTACACCTCTCCAGGGGCAGAACAAGGCCTGATTAGTCTGCCTGGGATCAAATCCAGCTGTGTTGGTAGCTCATATCCTCATCTGTGTAATAGACTGACCAGTGTACCTATCTCCAGGCATTTGTGGAGACTTCTGCCTAAGTCCTCCCACACAAGACACACCCCAAAACAGCTCCTGGTTCTTGTGTTATCTATCCCAGAAGAGGAATGGTCTGATCCTAACACCTGAAATAGGAATTCCCCTGAGAGAATCAGAGGGATCCCCACTCTCCCACCTTGTCACATCATTCCCTTTTCCTAGTTGTCCAGGTTGAATGACATTGGCTGAGAATTTGGTACTTGGATGGGCAGCAGTGCTGGAGGAAGGTGGTAGGCGGGACTTTGGGGGTCTGGGATGGAAAGGCTGTCATCCTAGAAGAAACTCCACAGGTTGGGACTGCAGAATGGCATTCATATTGGCGCATTCCTTGCTGTGCTCCTGCACTTTCTTAGCTGGTGCTTCGTGAGTTGCTGGCTTGAGAGTCTGTAATGTTTTGAATGCACAAAGTGGGGCTCCCTTATCAAGCGAGTCTGGGGAACATCTCTGACAGTCCTTTCCTCATGGACGCCAAAATGCTTGTTAATATTACTACAGAGCCTACAGTAAACAAATAGTTCTCTAACTTGGTTTAATGCAGAGTTCCCTAAATACTCTCTTCTTTGGTGTAATCTCTTCTACAAGGCTCTGTAGAATCCCTGTGACAAGCACAGATCAAATGCTTGTCAGTATGGAAATCAGCAAAGCCATGCGTCTATGGGTTACCATTGGGGACAGGAAAATGATCTGTCATAAAGCAGTGCTGCTTAGCTGAAGTGACAGCTCACATGCAGTGGCTTGTGAAAAGGCAGACTCTCAATCAGCAGGCCTAGGTGGGGCTGGGGCCCTGTTTCTGTGATAAGCTCCTGGGGTTTGTCATTGATGGTCAAGGGACCACACTTTGCTTAGCAGGATTGTGAAGAATCCTCTGTGACAACAAATTTCCACCATGTCCATCTCTGGTGCAGCATTTGGAGACAGGGGGCCACCTACAGCTGTTTCTGAATTAGGCCATCAAATATACCAGCAGAATGTGATCTGCTCTTTCTATGCTAGACAAGATGTCTTAGCAGGTAGAGAATAGACAGGTTAGAGGCTGCAGTGGACATGATGCAGTGGCCACTGTTGGGGACAGTAAGGTCCTTCAGGTCTGTGCAATGTTGGCGGAGGCTTTCTGAAGAGATGACAGTCTCTTACACTTCTGTCACTTTCCCCTGCCTCAGCAAATAAGGTTTGAGGTTGTTAGTGGTTTGATTTTTTATTTATTAATTTTTGAAGAGATATTTCCCCCTCTTTTTTTTTTCCTTGGGTCTGGAGTCATTAAACAGGGATTAGCTGGATAAATAGAGGAAGTGATTTTTAAACTGTTTGCAAACTTAATGCGAAGAGCCCAGCCTTGCAAATTATCACATCTAATCAGAGGCCCTCGCTTCGCTGCTCTAGTAATTGTAGTGGTATTAGTCAAGTTCTTGTTGTCTCCTCATTAGCTGTGAAAAGGAGACTCAAGACATACTTCATTAGAGTGTCCTGGAAACTCACCGCTAATAGAGAGATGGAGGGCAGGAGGGCAGGGGGTGTGTAAGAAGGCCAGAGAGCGTCTCACCCTCCTCTGAAATGGTGGGCCCCTCCTCTCTCACTCTGCTTCATAGGCATCCCTCAGCTTACCTGCAGAGAGGCAGATGGTGAAGCCTCAACACTCGGAGGCTTATATCCAGTGTGACTTCCCTGAGCCAGCCCTTCCCAAGCAGGAGGGCACACCTGCTTGCTGTACTCACTACCTTCAGCTTCAACCCTTTGGCGGTGATGCAGCGGCCATGCTTGAAAGCTTGAAGACTCCATCTTGATGGTGCTGTTTTCTGGTGGAGGGACAGATGCTGCTCGGGCTTATTCCTAAGTGGAGTCTTAAAGAGTTGATGTGTTAGAAGTTGACAGTAGGATGGTCACCACCAGGAACTGGAGAATGACATGGGAAAGGGGAGCAAAGGGAGGCTAAGGTAGGTGACAGTCTGGATGAGTAATTAAGATGATGAAAGTCACCCTGATTTGACAGTGCATCAAAACACCACATCATACTCCATAAACAATGTACAAATCACAAACAAAGCAAAAGGGATCTTTTAATCAACTAACTCATTTTCCTTTCTCCCCTCCATTCCTTTGTCCCTCCCTCCGTCCCTCCCTTTCCCCTTCTTTCCCATCGATGGTATGCCTAGTCTGATAATAATTTAGATTTAAATGAACTGAAATGAAACTAAGCCAGATCTGGTGGCTCAGGCCTATAATCCCAGCTGCTCAGAAGGTTGAGGCAGAAGATCACAAGCTCAAGGTGTTCTTGGGCTGCAGAGTGAGTTCCAGGCCATCCTGGGAAACTTCATTAGAAAACTTGTTTGAAAGTACAAAGTGAGTCCACAGCTGGGTTTAGCAAAGTGGCAGAGCCCGTGCTCAGCATGGACAAGGACCCAGGTTCAGTTCCTAGAACTGTGAACAAACACACTGACCAAATGAGCCAACTAGAAAGCCCATTTCCCAGCAGACTAGCCACTTTCACCTCGCGCAACAGTTGTCTCTGGTGGATGCTAAACGGAGTGTAGGAATTTCTACCAGACAGCTAGCACTTTGCAGTTTGATCAGTGTGGGGTGGGGGTTGGATCAGAACTGAGAAAAGAAGTCTCACTTCACGGTGCTCACACTCACCTGAGTGGCAGACTACAAGGTCATTGTAGTTGGAGGTAGTTGGGCCAAGCACCAGATGACAGATTCCCACCTCCCACCCCTGCAGCTAGCTGCCAATTGAGCTTCTGAGTGAGTCTGGGGGCTGGAGAGAGTCAGCCAGCGTAGCATCACGGTGAGCAGGGGCTCAGCAGCAAGAGGTCTGTCTTTAATTTATTAGTATTATCTTTAAAATTATAAGACAAGGTCTCACTCTGTAGCCTAGGCTGGCTTCAAAGTCGAGACAATCCTCCTGCCTCGGCTTCAGGGTGTTGTGAGGATAGTCAGGAATCACCACGCCCAGCTAACCTGACTGCCTTTAGCTTTTGAGATCTGTGCTGCCTTCTGCTTCTGGCCTCTGCACAAGCTGCTTCTCTGACTGCCACCCTTTCCCCCCCATGCCCCCCCCCCCCCCCAAGGAAGTAACCAGGCCTCCTATCCCAGCTGGTCCCAAGCATAGGCAGCAGCAACCTCTTGTTCAGTCTCAGCCCTCCACGCATAGGTGTGTCAGTGGGACTGGCTCCAGAGCTCTGGGCACAGAGTCTGTGAGGAAGGATATAGGGGCCACGCTCTTGACCAAACGGTTAACTCCATAGCGGGGATGGGCCCACAGACAAACAGGCAGGGCTAGAACCTGCGCTGGGTTGGATCCCAGGGTAGGTGGCGGAGCCTAAAGAGATCTAACAGCTGGAAGCAGCTCCAGACAGACTGACAGTAGAAAGGCAGATAGTCATGGCTCAGGGGAGACCTAAGACTGCAGAGGACAAGAACACAGACTTGGACCAGGAGGGAGGAGTTTGAAGCTCACCTGCTCCACTTTCTAGCAGCATGAGCTTGCACTGGCTTTGGTTTGTATGCGTCAGGCTTGTCTCCAATGACACTGAGCATTAAAATGATGTGCAGGCATGGAAACTGCATGCCACTGGCTGAGCCTGGCAGACCCGGCCATGTGGAGCCACAGCACAGACACGATGACCTCCGCCTGCAGAGGGCTTGCAGGTGAGGACAGTTTCTAGGATCGTGGCTTCTACCATCTGAACCTTCTGTGCAAGGGGAGGAGTAACATCAAGTCCAAAGAGAGTGTCTCGGGCTGCCAGTCAGTTATTGGGGACCTGGGGTAGGGGGTGTGGTGGTGGCGATGAGCCATTTTATTCACAGAACACCATCTCCCAACCTCAGAGGTGTGCAAGCAGGTCATGTGTCACTTGTGTCACTCAGACCTCTCTTTGGCAGGACTACAACAAATGCATGACTTTGAACTTTGCTTACAGACTCCTGCAGCCCACATCAGTCTCTTGCTAATACTTTTCTGCAGGGACTAGGTGCTCCTGAGCTTCCGGTCAGCGTTTTTTTTCCCTTCTGGGTATATAGGATCCGTCCCCAGCCACAGGGCTGCCCAAGTCACAATGGTTCACGTGGTGCTTGCCACCCTGCTTTCTCTCCTTATAGATCCTTCTAGGCAGTGTCCTAGCTGGGTAATAAGCCACTCTGCCACTCAGAGCTACAGTTATGACAACTGTCCAGTGGGAAACTAATAATACCTAGCTTGAAAGCTTGTTGCTGGAATTAATGATATTTGCACAGTGCCTGCCTTGGAGTCGTGGGCAATAAATCCAGCCTCCGTCCCTCCCTGCCTTGCTCCCCTGTGATGGGCTGCTCTGGTCTGCCTGTCCCTCCGCTGTAGCCCTTTGTCTCTCAGGCCTTGAATACTCTCCCACCGTCAGCTGAGCCTGGGAGTCCGATTTCTCTTCCTCAGTGAGGACAAAGGACTGAGTCAGCTTTCTGGGGATTCACTCTTGAGGTTCCAGTGAGTCTGGGTGTTTCCACACCAGCCCTCAGGCTGCTAATGGCCTCAGAATGGATTTGGGCCCTGCACTGTGGAGTTTACTGGGAAAGCTACAGTGGATCTCTCTCTCTCTCTCTCTCTCTCTCTCTCTCTCTCTCTCTCTTTTATGTTTTCCACACAATAGGCTTCCTTTTAATCAGGAACTGGTTGCCAGCCTTTCTGGCTTCTGTTGACTTCCTCTCTGGCCCTACAAAGGCCACAAGAGGATCAATTAGATGTCCCTGGTGCTGAGAGATGGAAAAAGGCCAGAGGTGGCTGTGTACCTCCTCCCTGCTGTATTGGATAGTGTGGGGGATGGTAAAGCCAGCTTTTCTGGGTTTTCAAATGCCATGCACATGGAAGCCCCAGTTTCCTATGTAAACCTGCTCAGTGAGGGTAAAAGTTTGGACCAGATGACCTCAGGAGCCCAGAGAGGTTAAATAACCTGCCAGAGGTCATGAGGCTGGTTGCAGCCTTGTCTGAGTCCTTGGGACACTTGTTCTTCTCTCTGCCAGTCCATCCACCCTTTGAGACCCTATGACGCTCACTCACAAATGTTGGGTTTCACCATTCTAGTTACTGTTCCCAGCTGACCATTATCCCTCATATGAAAGTTGTCTTTTAACCAGGCTTCAAGCACAGGTTATCAAGGATGAGGGGCAAAGGGCATCCAAGGAAGATCTGGACCCAGTGGCTTCCACTGAGCTGCCTACCTCTCAGAGTATTCTTCTGAAAATTGGGGTGGTAAAATGCTACCATTTTTGGAAACTAGTGAGAGATAGATAGAGATAGATAGATAGATAGATAGATAGATAGATAGATAGATAGAGGAGGTGGCCAGCAAACTCCTTCAGGGAAAGTATTCTCCTCTAAGGAGTAACTGACATCCTCTCATTTTACATAATCTGATAGGCTAGACCTTGAATTCTTTTTTTTAAACACTTATTTTCTTTTTTTTTTTAGGTATATGAACACTTGCCTGCAAGTGCATATGTACATCACACATGTGTCTGGTACCCACAGAGGCTAGAAGAGGGAGTCAGATCCCATGGAACTGTAGTTACAGATGATTATGAACTACCATGTGGATGCAAGGAATCAAACCCAGACTCTCTGCAAGAGCAGTGAGTGCTTTTAACAACAGAATTCTCTCTCTCTAGTACCACATCTTAGGTTCTTTTTTTTTTTTTTTGGTTTTTTGAGACAGGGTTTCTCTGTGTAACAGCCCTGGCTGTCCTGGACTCGCTTTGTAGACCAGGCTGGCCTCGAATTCACAGAGATCCGCCTGCCTCTGCCTCCCGAGTGCTGGGACTAAAGGCGTGCGCCACCACCACCCGGCTCATCTTAGGTTCTTAATCTATGGTCCTCAGACAAACAGCAACATCTAGGACCACGGTTTTCAACTTATGGGTTGTGACCCTCCCCGAGGGAGTCAAATGACCCTTTTACAGGGGTCGCATATCAGATATCCTGCAAATCATATATTTACATTATGATTCATAACAGTAGCAAAATTACAGTTATGAAGTAGCAATGAAAATAATTTTATGTTTGAGAGTCATGACAACATGAAGAACTATATTAAAGGATCCCAGCATTAGGAAGGTTCAGAACCACTGGTCTAGGAAGTTGTTAATATTCAAATTCCTAAATCCCTTTTCATACTACGGAATCAACAATCTGTGTTTTAACAAGCCCTCCAGGTGACTCTCGTGGCCACCTACCTTTGAGATAGTCTGGATTAGAGATCCTCCTTTTATGGACTCAGAGTTGGGGGAGCCCATTGTAGACTAAAATATGTGACTGGAGAAGGCTTTTCCAAGTTGGTTGAACTGGAAATGGATTTCTGGAGGACGGATAGTGGTGACAGGCTCAATGTGGGCGTGAGAAGCAGTGCACAGGACGGGGGTGCTGAGGGCAGATATTTCAAATCTTAATCTGTCCTGCCAGCATCAAAACCTAGAATGACTACCATGGTCAGGTCAATCAGAATTGACCCTGATTGAGTTATTATAGGTTATAGATGTTACATATGTATTAAATTATAGAGGTCTAATTTGGGTTGGATGCCCATCCATCCATTTACCTATATGTAATTCATCAACCCCTGTCCATTTGCCCATCCATCCACCTGCCTGTCCACCTGTCCACACACCCAATTGTTAAACTGTCCGACCACCCATGCATGCGTACCTCCTATCCATTCCTCCATTTTCTTTTTCTGAGACATAATCTGGCATAGCTGAGGCTGACCTTGAACTCCTGATACTCCTGCTTCTACATTTCAAATTCCAGAATTACAGGTGTGAGCCACTGCCCCTGGATTATTTTTTCTTTCAACCAAAAGAAAGAAATGAGTCTTCTTCAGTTCCAGACATTTAGCTAAGCCCTTCCTTTGCAGAGATGGGATAGCAAGAGATACCAAATTGCAACCTCAGACACTTGAGTCACTGAGGAAGATCTATAAAGAGTTTTCTACCGAACAGCTTCCTGTCACTGTCTAAAATCTTAGATCAAATATTTCCAGGTGTCATGGGACAGGACCAATGAGTAACTTCAAGTTCTCATTTTGTCTCTGAGAAGTGTATCTAGATGTGTTCAGAGTGGAACTTCAGTCAGGCAGGAGGTCCACAGGTTTCTGCACTTGCTTGGTTAGCCCTTACAGTGTCTTCACCTTTCTTTCCTGTCAACTTTCTGATTTCATTTTGAAAATAATACTGAAGTCTGAGGAAATTCAAACTCAGACTATAAATGACTTGTTCCGAGGTACAAAGGAAATAAGCTGCAGAGACAGACTGAGGGAACCCAAATCCTGTGCTCAGCCATGTGACTTCTATTTGCAATTTTTGGATGGTTGAGCACATTATTACCTGGGTTACATTTTGGGCAGATGAAGTCATGTTAGGATGTCCAGGCCACATACATCAATCATGTGAAAGGTAAGTATGGAGCCATGTCCAATTCAGAAAACCATTCTAGAAACCCAAGATCCATTTCCAAAGGGAAGTCAACTAGTCCCTCAATTGGAAGGAACAGGGAAATCCTGACCTTACCACAAGTAGCAACTCTGATAACAGAATATGAAAACATCCAATCTTTGAACATCTGGTGGTCCCTATGAGTTTAACACCTCACACATGCTGGTAGGTCACTGTGAAGAGAAAATCAAAACATATACTGGTAGTAAAAACGTGGCTCTTTGAACAATACTAAAACACTTCAGCAAACCTCCATATAGAATTAATTAACGTGAAACCCAGCATCTGGTTGCTGCAGAGCCCTAAAGTGGTTGCCAGAATTTAATTAGACTTAACCTTTTTCCCTACACCAGCACCACTTTATAATAACTGCAGATCATTATTAATTCCTTTGGTGTTCGCTGTAATAACATTAATCACGATGAACTTCTTTCTGTGGTAATGTGTATGTAATATGTAATTCCATCGCAATTGAGTATTAGTTAAAGCCAAATTGAAATTAATTTCACAAAAAAGACACTATTTGTTAGTGAATACTGTATATTCATAAAATAACATTTTAGAGCAATTTATAGTAAGGTGGCCAGATTAGGAGGCATTTGGTAAACTGCTAGAAAATTCACTGACAGAGCTGTTTGTTGTTGATGACTGGAGACATTCTGACTGCTGGCATCTAGTATGTCCAAGGCACTTGAAATACCAGAATATGAGGAGGCTAATCTGGGTGGTCCTTGGGAAGACAACACCATAACCACGTCCCAGCCTTCAGTGGGTACCTATATGGGACTTGGCTCCTGAGTTCTGGACTCTGCATGAACTCAGATTACAAGCTCATTACCTGTTTCTCCCAGGGTCAGTCTTCTCTTCTGTAAAATGGTTCTACAACCTCTGCCTGCCATGGTGGTCTTCAGGAGCAACTTTGAAAAACAGGGACATCATGTGCAAGATGGAACCTGTCAACATCTCAGTCTGGATGAGGGAGAAGCTCGTAAGGTTCCAAGTATACCTGAGACACTCTCCCCAGTTAGTAACTTCTGGACAAGGGGCTTTTCTTCAGTGGTATCTCCACTGGCCAGTTGGCTGTGTTTTAATAACCTGTGTTTAATTACAGTCACCTGCATGAACATGGCTGTTCAGGTTATTAAAACACATACACACAGGAATATTGGAGGGAAACTTTCTTGGGAGGAAGAGGCAGTTAGTTCAGAGAGAGTGGGAGGTAGGTAAGGGAGGGTAATGGGGTGAATATGATCAAAATGCACTATATACATGTGTTTAAC
Source organism: Lophiomys imhausi (assembly GCA_907164525.1). Classification (NCBI taxonomy): domain Eukaryota; kingdom Metazoa; phylum Chordata; class Mammalia; order Rodentia; family Muridae; genus Lophiomys; species Lophiomys imhausi. Next base: position 348,687 of record CAJQZJ010034481.1, on the reverse strand, counting down.
TGTCAAAGAATAAACAAATATTTATTAAAAACATGGTAAGTAGGGATCGTCGTGAGCATACACAATCAGAATGTTTGATATTAAGGAGCAGTTCCCAACCTGAGTCTTATTTTGTTTTTTTGTCTTGCTTAGCTCTGTGGTGAGTGTTTGAAAGTAGAGGTATTGGAAAGCCAAGGGAGGAATTTTTAGATATCAAGAGTACATGTCACTAATTTTCATATATCAACTTACTCTTTCCTCTGCCTTCTGTAGTGTCCATCCAGACACTTGTGTTGACAAAACTCTGATCATTGTAGGGAGTTAGATTAATATAAATTAGATAATTTAGTAAATATATAGGGGTTTCTGATACAGTCTCTTAATTCGGGGCATGAAGATCAACTTGGCTGTGACCAATTAGCTTATCAGCTTGTGGAAAAACAAGGTTGACGTCAGGAAAAACAGGAAAGACTTAATGGAATAAGAAACAAAATTAAAGGTAATGCTTCCTAATGGTATCATACCTAGAGATACTTAAAAATAAAATGTGAAGCTCTGGCCTCTTGATACCAACCGTCTAAGACGGTCTAGGATAGTTAAGTAAAACAAACTCCTAGTCATGCAAACATGTTACTTTGTTAGCTACTATGACAATCTATTACAGATATTCTCTAAACTACCCAGTAATCAAGTTCTTAAGAGACAAGCAACATTTGCTTATCTAAATACAAGAGATGGATAGGGCATCTTCAAAAACCCCAAGAGATCTGCAGAATATGTCATTCAAAGATGTTATCTTAAATTAAGATTTTCTTTTTTTTGATATCGAGACATATCAGCTCCTGACAGTACCCCCTATTCTACTCCAAGTGGAAGATAAGCATTGAAGAATCTCCAGTGTGAGATGGTTGAATTAGTTGCAAGCCTATCTCTTGGCATGAAAAAAACCCCTTGCTCCAACTGCAGACAGACTGCTGTCCAAAAAGGACAAAACTTGGTGGCAGGGAAGTCGACAGCCTAGCTCTGCCAAGACAGGGTAGGTAAGTCCTTCATAATCCCTGCTCTACAACAAATGTCTGTCAGAGAAACAGGACCCAAAGGCTGAAGACTGATGCAGGAATGTATGGAGAGAAAATGGGAACTGTCCAGGCAGTCACTGGTATGTCCTTTCTTAGTTTTGGAAGCTGCAGGCCCTGCACTTCCTATATAAGCAGATATATTTATCCCTCTCAGGTCTCTGAGGTGGTTGAAGAATAGACAGCTAGAGTCTCATAGTTAAATTTTGAGTTGTTTAGGAATCAAGAGGGTGTTATAGATCTAAGAAGATACTCTTAAAAGTGTGTTGCAAGTTAGTATGAATGTTGAGTCAGACCTTTAAACTCATGGAGATGGTTAGATAGTAGAATGTTAAAGTCAGGGGCCAAATATGTATAAACTGGACATTGGGAAGGTATACTGGGCCATTTAACTCTCATAAATGTGGCATATTTATATCTGTTGTTTTGTATAGTATTTACTGTTATAAGAGAAGGAACCATCTGCTGGACTGAAAGGGGAAACTTCTAGGGGGAAGAGGATGGAAGGGCGGGATAGGAAGGGGGAATAGGGAAGGGTTTGTGACTGAGATGTAACTTGAAGAAAAAAAATAAAGTATTTAAAAAAAATAAATAAAAAATAAATACCTGAAAAAAAAAAAAAAGAAACAAAGTATTTGGCCTGGCATTGTTTTCAGCTGCTAAGTGGACAGAGCGCAAATTAAGCTGAAACAGGTGGAACAAGGAGAGATCCTATTTAAGGACAAGTGGATGGAGCCAAGGAGCCCCCATGCTAGAGAGCTCCGATGCTAGTGAGTCCTCACACTAGAAAGGACAATGAGTAGTTTGTATAGTCTGATGGAGAAAGTGCTGATGAACTGATGGTCGGATCTCCCTGAGGCAGAAAGAAGCTGGTGATCAGAGAAAGCCTCAGCAAGACAGCAAAAGGCCAAGGACTAAACCCTGTGGCTCAGCTTTTGCCTAGAGGGGTTTGACCTGTCTGAACAGTGGCCTAAATGAAACTGTGGCCGGCTTTAGGGACTGAGGCAGAGCGGCAGAGTTGCTGATGTGAAGGAAATAAATTGGCTTACAGACAGCTAAGATCTCCCAGAGAGAAGAAAGCATCAAGCCTTATTTAAGGTGAGACTGCCATAACCAATTTACTTTGACGAATCAACATCTGAGATATTCCAGAAAAAAGACTGCTAAGTGCATTAAAGGGTCTACCACAGAGACTGTGTTCCTGATGACTGAGGACCTGCCCCAGAGACTGTATCCTTCTGAAAGGTTATGAAAAACGTTGTAATAGTTATCAATAGGTTTAGTGGATAGGTCAAAGGGGTTGTAGGAATTTGTAGGATTAGTAGTTAAGTGTTTATATTTTTTATGAGTGAATATAGTTATCAATAAATAAATATTTAATAATTTAAAAAGTTCAGTTACAGATCATCCATCTATTCATTACTTCATGGAGAAGTCAGAACACAAGAAGACATACCTCTGCCTTCAGGAAGCTCGTGGTCCAGGAGGTGACAGATATAAATACATAAGAGTAGTAATGATATAATATATACAGGTAAGGGTGATATTAAAAATGGATAAAGCAGTGCTGAGGATGCAGTTGAGTTGGAAATGTGCCAATCTAGCATGTGAAAAAGCTAGTGTTTGATCCATGGAACCACAATAAGCAGCCATGGTGGTGCACACCAGTAACCTAATCACTCGGGAGGTGGAAACAGGAAGATCAGAGGTTCAAGGTCATCCTTAGATGTATAGTGAGTTTGAGCTATATGAAGCCGTGTCTCAAAAAATAATAATCAAGCATATAAGTGGCAGAGCCTGAGCAGATAGCATAGCAAGAAGGCATCAGCCCTGCTCAGAGCATAATGGGATCCCCAATAGAGTCCTTTAACTCAATGAGAGAAAGAGTTGGGGCTTAGTCAAGAGCAGGGTTCAGCAGTTGCAAGGCTCAGCAACCACAGGTGAGTTGATGTGGCTAGAGTGTGGCAACTATGAGAAGTTTCCACTGGAGAGGATGCAGAGAAGGGGCCAGCCTCCCAAACTGGTGTGCAGGCCACTATGGAGGGCTTCCATAGCTTCACTGAAGAAGCTGGACTTGGGTTGGGCTGATATAGTGGACCAGGGACTTCATGCTATTGGTTATTCTGTTTTGCTCACTCCTCCTGTACCCGTCACCTGTCCCTTTCTTCTGTTTGAATTACCTCAGTGTCAGGGTTGAAGTGATATGTGCCAGATAAAAATTAAGCATTTGTATGTGGAGATAGATGCCATAAATAAGGCCAAAAGACACGTGATAGACAGCAAGGGAGAACATTTAGAAAAATTGATAGCTCTTATCTAAATAAAGCTTTTAACAAATTGATAAGAAAATGACAGACACTAGAAGAGATAAATGGATGGGAAACCTCAGAGGGCAGTAAGTTAGAGGGAAAGGCTGGTCCCAAGAAAGAACCAAGGAAAGATAAATTAAAATGACAAAATGCCAGCTTTTAAACCAAATTGGGCCAAATCTGAAAATATAGGTAGCCTTCATTACAAGAGTGGAAGAGAAGCTATCACATACTGAAGTACAATTAGAGCAAAATCTTTTAATTACTACGGGTTAATATGTGCATGTGATTTTAACCCTATTGGGAAAATCAAGTCTACACACCAAATAGTCACGATATGGGAAGGTGAGGTGAAACGTTTTACGTTTGTCCATGTTCATATACAAGGAAACAGATAGAATAAAACATTCTCTTACTGTCATATACTATCCAGTGACCTAGAACATCCTAGGGGACAACTTTAGCAAAATATACTCCAAAAGCTCTTTGCTGTTAAAAAAAACCCCAACAATTAGCATATGGTCATTATATAGAAGTCGTGAAATTGTCAGTGCACAGTGATGCTTGCCTGTAATCCCAGCAGCAGGGAGGCTGAATCGAGAATCAGGAATATCAAGGTTATCCTTGGCTGCAGAGTGAGTTTGAGACCAGCCTGGGATGCATGAGACCTTGTCTGACACAAATAGAACCAAGCACACAGAAATCAAACAGCAACTGGCCCCCCACTACGTGAGAGGAATTAAAGAAACTTAAAAAACCACTAACAAAAAGATAATCTCCAAAAAAGTATAATTCCAAGAATTCAGAATACATGGGTATTTCTGGAGATGTCTACATAGAAATGTAGATTCATGCAATATAAGCCATGTGACAATGAGGTGTTAGCCTAAAATGCACTTAAGTTTGAACTAGGAAAGAGGAAGCAAAAGCAAGTGAGAAGAAAGTTTACAAGTCTAGAAAGTTCTTCCGCACAAGAAAGTCTCTCTAAGGAATTAGATGATAGGGATGGGGTCCAGTTTAAAAGGATATATTTAAATTGAAACTATTTGATGTGTGTGGATGTTTTGTCTGCAAGTATGCTTGTGTACCATGTGTGTGTCTGGTGTCCACAGAGGCCAGAAGAGGGTGTTAGATTCCCTGGAACTGGAGTTACAGACGGTTGTAAGCTGCCCTGTATGTGCAGGGATTTGAACCTGAATCCTCTGGAAGAACAGTCAGTGCTTTTAATCACTGAGCCATCTCTCCAGCCCTTAAAGGTCGTGTTTTAAATTTGCCTAGTATTGAGTTCCTGTTCTTGGAAATGAGGACACTGGCACTCCTATAGTGTCCCAGTTGTCCCTCTTTCACTGCCTGATATTAGTTACATACTATTTTTGTAGTTTTAAATTGTATGACATGTATCCTGAAGGCATGATGTCAGTTTTAAGTCTCAGGGAGAAATTTGATGGACCCCACATAAAACTAGTACTTTCTACCTACAGTTTTGCCAGATCCAAATCATCTATTGTTTACTTATTTAGGGCAAAGTTGTGAACCCCAGGTCTTGCATATACTAGGCAAATTCAAGGTTCTTTGACACATCTACTGATCGACTGATACACTGCTCAGAATTTGGCTGCGTACAGACACAATGACAGTAGCAGTGGCTTAAGCAAAGTAAACATTTATTTCTTTTTAAAAAATATTTATTTTTAAATTATGTGTATGTGTACTTGTCTGTGTGAATGCATATATGCACTTGTGTGTGGGTGCCTGCAGAGGCCAGAAGAAACTGTCAGATCCCCTGGAACTGGAGATACAGGCAACTACAGCACACCTAACATGGGTGCTGGGAACTGAACTTGGGTTCTTTAGAAAAGCAGCAAACGGGCTGGAGAGATAGCTCAGAGGTCAAGAGCGGTTCTGCTGGCTGCTCTTCCAAAGGTCCTGAGTTCAATTCCCAGCAACCACATACATGGTGGCTCATAAACATCTACAGTGATATCTGGCTCCCTGCTCTTCTGGTATGCAGGCAGAATACTGTACACATAATAAATAATTAAATTAAAAAAAAAAAAGAAAATCAGCAAACACTCTTCGCAGCTTCATCTCTCAAGTCGCTAAATATTTCTTTCTCTCTGGTATAAAATAAGTCTGGTGCTAGCAGGTTAAGAAAAGTAGGAGAAGCCGGGCGGTGGTGGCGCACGCCTTTAATCCCAGCACTCGGGAGGCAGAGGCAGGCGGATCTCTGTGAGTTCGAGGCCAGCCTGGTCTACAAAGCGAGTCCAGGACAGCCAAGGATACACAGAGAAACCCTGTCTCGAAAAAACAACAAAAAAAAAAAAAAAAAAAAGAAAAGTAGGAGAACCTCAACACCATTAGCTAAAGTGCCATGATTAATCTTACCTAGCTGCAAGGGAGGCCTGGGAAATGAACGGTGTTTGCTTCTGGATTCTGCCACCATTAGCTGGATTTAATTTTCTTAAGAAATGACTAGGGCTGGAGAGCTGGCTCAGCGGTTAAGACCACTGACTGTTCTTCCAAAAGACCCTGGTTCAAATCTCAGCACCCACCTGGCAGTTCACAGCTGTCTGTAATGGCCAAGTGTCATGGCACATGTCTTTAATCCTAGCAATCGGGAGGCAGAGGCAGGTGGATCTCTGTGAGTTCAAGACCAGCCTGGTCTACAAAGTGAGTCCAGGACAGCCAAGGATACACAGAGAAACCCTGTCTTGAAAAACCAAAAAAAAAAAAACAAAAAAAACAAAAACAAAAAACAAAAAAACAGGAAATGACTAAACTCCTTTTCAGGGTAGACATTCTGTTTGTGTTCCTATCTTCAATATTTGAGATGTCAGCTGACTTTGCATTCCTGGGATTAACCCCATTCCTCCAGAGGCCATATCTCTTCTGAATATTGCAGGATTCAATTTACTAATTTTTTATTACAGATTTTTGTGTTTATGCATATACCGACAATTTGATAATTCCATGATGTCTATATGTGTCAAGGGCAATGAGATCTAGTTTTCTTTTTAGTTATGTGTACTCTTGGTTTTTGTATCAGAGAAATACAGGATTCACTGAATGAGTTAAGAGGGATTGTCTCATTTACTTTTTGGAGAAGTTCATGGGGAACTGCTTTTTTTCTTTCCTTAAATATTTGATTAAACTTAGCCGGGCAGTGGTGGCGCACACCTTTAATCCCAGCACTTGGGAGGCAGAGGCAGGCGGATCTTTGTGAGTTCGAGGCCAGCCTGGTCTACAAAGCGAGTCCAGGACAGCCAGAGATATTCAGAGAAACCCTGTTTCGAAAAAACCAAAAAAAAAAAAAAATATTTGATTAAACTCATCAGTGAAGCTATCTGGATTTGGAGTTTTTCTTGCAGGAAGGTTTTAACCCACAGATACAACTTTGGAAATCAATAAAGGGCTATTCGAGATATTGATTTCCTCTTGAGTAGGTTTGCAGGTACTTGTTTGTCAATGATTTCTCCCAAATCACCTATGGAGTTTGAAATTATTGGCATAAACTTGTTCCACAAACCTGTCTACATCTGTCGAGTGGGTGGTGACATCATATCCCTCAAGCCATTATTGGCAAGCTGCTCTTTCTTTCTTCCTCATCAGTCTGGTTAAAAGTTCACTGTCTTCATCTTCTTTAGTATCTGGCTTTTGAGTCTGTTGATTTTATCTTTTCCCCACTCCTGTTTTTGTTACTCTGTTCTAATTATTTATTTCTTATACTCTGGCTTTTTCTCATTCTTGCTTTTCCGGTTTCTTGGTTTGAAAGGTGAAGTCACTTAGGACTTGGGGCTCCTCTTCTCTAGTGTGTGCTCTCTGTGCCATTTGTGTTCCCTAAGTACAGTGTTAGGGGCATCTTACAACTATTGATATACTGTGCTTTTTTCTTTCATTCAAAGTATTTCCTAGTCTTTCTTTTGCTTTGTTTCTCAAGCAATTGCTCATTTGATAGTGTCTTATTTAATTTTCACAAGTTGAAGAATTTTAAGATTTTTGTTAAAACTTTACTTATTTTATGCATATGAGTGTGGTCTGCATGTATGTCTATATACCATGTGCATGGAGGGCAGAAGAGGAGGTTGGATCTTCTGGAATTGAATGATGGTTATGGGCTACCATGTTGGTTCTGAGAGGAGGGGTTGAACCATGGCCCTCAGCAAGAGCAGTTTGTGCTCTTGACCACTGAGCCATCTCTCCAGCCCCCCCAATTTTTCTTATTTTCTGTGTATTACTTAGTTGCATTGCTACTGGAAACATACTTTAGATCTTTTAAACACAAGTTTCAATCAACCCTCTTGTGTTGGTCCAGAAGGTGTCTGTTTCAGCCTCTGTCTGAAGTTTCTAACATGGCTGCAGGTTGGTTTATTTCCCTTGCAGTTCATCTGTCTGTCCTCCTGAGGACCCAATGCCATTATCTTCATTACACGACCCCTTTTGCCCCTGGTAGCATTTTCCCATCTCTAAAATCTATCATGTATGATGCCAGTAGAATGATTTTTCTTTTGGAATTAGTGTTCATGTACCTTGTTATTTTTAATACAATTGTGTCTTTAGATTTGAATTTTCTTTTAGGCAACACATGGTCAGATGATGTATATTTCCACTGCTCAAGTTTAACCATCTCTTTTGGAGGCCAGAGACTTGCCTGAAGGAAATAATAATAATGATGAAATTCCTAGTTTCTTTTCCTTTAATTGTTGTTACATTATATATATAATGTAAGAACACATATATATATATATATATATGTTCTTAAATACATGGATGCACTTTGCTCAGTCAGTATAATGTTCCCTGTGTTTATATGACCTCGGGACTGAGCAGTTGGCATCAAAATGTTGAAGCTTTTGACTTTGTAATGTGACAGGATCACTTACAAAGTTCACAATCAAGTTTTGCATAACCGAGTTATAAGAAAAACCTAAAACACATCTCATAAATATGTTTCTTCATTTATTTATTTGCTTAGCCACATTCACACCTATCCTGGAGTGCGTGAGACCTATGGGCTGCAGGGTAGACACAAATGCCAGGCCATTTGTATGTAGCATGATTATTGATATAGTTAATTTTGAATAGACCATCTTACTATTTCTACTTTAACCATTCCATCTGTTCTTGGTCTCAGCTTTCTTATTTTATTTTCTTTAATTAAAGCAATTTAAATAATTATATGACTACAGGAACTTGCAAGAAAATGCACAAGGAGGTTCCTTGTACCCTGCACCTCAGCCTTCTCAACCACATATCTTGAGTCATCAAGGTATGGAATAAATACCAGAGAGCTGACATTATTACCTCCAAGGCTGATCTCAATCTCACTGCTTGTATGTGCACACACTTGCAGTGTAGAGAGCTATGGGTAATTTTCTCACACACGTGGTACCTGTAGCAGCTAAAATTGACATTCAAGGTTCATCACTGTGCTGTGAGCCAGGAGGTTCCTGTGCCCTACTCCTCTATTATTTTTGGCCTCTTTCCCGCTGGTCAGCCTCTCACAACTGCCAGTATGCCTCCTGTTTCCAAAACCATTCTTCATGAATGAATACTAAATGTTTACAAATATTGTAAATATGGGGTTATGCTGCATACATCCCGAGACAAGTTCTTATACCAACATGATTTTCATGCAAGTAGTACTGGGTTTGGTCTTTATACTTTTTTTTTTTTTTTTGGTTTTTCGAGACAGAGTTTCTCTGTGTATCGTTGGCTGTCCTGGACTCACTTTGTAGACCAGGCTGGCCTCGAACTCACAAAGATCCGCCTGCCTCTGCCTCCCAAGTGCTGGGATTAAAGGCGTGCGCCACCACCGCCCGGCTGGTCTTTATACTTTTAATTTGTTACTTTATTATCTTTTTTTTTGTCACAGAGTTTCTCTGTGTAGTCTGTCTGTCCTGTGAATGAAAAAATGAAATAAAAAGGAAAGGACATGACTGCTCCTAGGTATGGTGGAGGAGAAAGTTTTTTGTAGATAAAAAGGCATAGCTGGAAGCAGAAAGAGTCCAGAGTGGACATTGTGGCATGAAATATTAATATTTATAATTGATACATATGGTTACTGGGGTGGCAAAGGGTGAAAGTATTCCTTAGCAGGCAATTTATAAATGAACACACAGAGACTTGTTAGATTTTAATATAGCATTAAGCACTGGGGATGGGCAGATCTTAACCCTCTAAGCTACGTTTCTGCCTCAGTGCCGAAACCCCCACAAATACTTGCACATGTTCCACCTGGGCTGCTTCTGTCTCTACGCTTCACCAATCCTCTAAGCAACTTCCTTCTGACCATGTGTTTTTCTCATCATCCATTTTTTTTTTTTTTTTTGGTTTTTCGAGACAGGGTTTCTCTGTGTAGCCCTGGCTGTCCTGGACTCACTTTGTAGACCAGGCTGGCCTCGAACTCGCAAAGATCCGCCTGCCTCTGCCTCCCAAGTGCTGGGATTAAAGGCTTTCATCATCCATTTTTTATATATTTATTTATTACTTCAAGTTACATTTCCATCATAGTGCCCTCTTTCCATCCCTCCAGGTTCTACCGTCCCACCTTCTCCTCCTTCTCCAATCCAACCCACTCCTCTGATGTGGAGTGTCCCTACATATCAGCCCCTCTCAGTTCAACAGTCATATGAGGGCTAAGAGCTTCCTTTTGCACTGGGGGCTTACATTGTACCACCCCTAGGGAAAATTGTTCCATTAATAGGTAAACAAAGTCTATGTTTCTGATTCTTTTGGTGTGTTGGTTGTAGGTTAGTTATCCCGTACTATATGGGTAAAATCCAGGTATAAGTGAGTAGATGCCATGTGCATCTTTCTGAGTCTGGGTTACCTCACTCAGGATGAGCTTTTCTAGTTCCATTCATTTGGCTGCAAATTGCATGATTTCCTTGTTTCTGATAGCTGAGTAGTATCCCATTATGTAAATGTACCACAATTTTTTTTTTTTTATCCATTCATCAGTTGAGGGACATCTCGGTTGTTTCCAGCTTCTAGCTATTACAAAAAAGGCTTCTATGAACATAAATGAGGATATGTCCTTGTGGTTTGTTGAGGAATCATTTGAATGTATATACAGAAGTGGTATGGCTGGGTCTTGAGGTAGAGATATTCCAAGTTTTCTAAGATATCGCCAGACTGATTTCCATAGTGCTTGTACAAGCTTGCATTCCTACCAGCAATGGAGTAGTGTTCCCCTTTCTCGACAACCTCGCCAGCATGTGCTGTCATTTGAGTTTTTGGTCTTAGCCATTCTGACAGGTGTGAGATAGAATCTCAGAGTTGTTTTGAGTTGCATTTCTCTGATGATTAAGGATGTTGAGCATTTCTTCAAATGTCTCACTGCCATTAGAGATTCCTCTTTGTGAATTCTCTGTTTAGCTCTGTTTCCCATTTTTTGATTGGATTATTTGGTTTTTGGTGTTTAATTTCTTGAGTTCTTTATAAACTATGGATATTAGCCCTCTGTTGGAAGTGGGGTTGGTAAAGATTTTTTCTCCATCTGTAGGTTGCCATTTTGTTCGAATGACAGTGTCCTTTGCCTTACAGAAGCTTTTCAGTTTCATGAGGTGCTATTTATTGATCATTGTTCTTAGGGCCTGAATTTTTGGTGTTCTGTAAAGGAAGTTGTCACCTGTGCCAATGAGTTCGAGGCTTTTCCCCACTTTCTCTTCTATTAGATTTAGTGTGTCGAGCTTTATGTTGAGGTCTTTGATCCACTTGGACTTAAGTTTTGTCCAAGGTGATAAGTATGGGTCTAATTTCATTCTTTTACATGTCGACGTCCAGTTAGACCAGCACCGTTTGTTGAAGATGCTGTACTTTTTCCATTGTATGGTTTTGGCTTCTTTGTCAAATATTAAGTGTGTGGGTTTATTTCTGGGTCTTCAATTTGATTCCATTCATCCACTGGTCTGTTTCTATACTGATACCATACTGTTTTTATTACTATTGCTCTGTAGTATAGCTTGAAATCTGGAATGGTGATACCTCCAGATTTTTTTTATTGTACAGGATTGATTTAGCTATTTTGTTTTTTTTGTTATTCCATATGAAGTTGAAAATTGATTTTTCCAGGTATATAAAGAATTGTGTTGGTATTTTGATAGGAATGGCATTGAATCTGTATATTGCTTTGGGCAGGATGGCCATTTTTATTATGTTGATACTACCTATCCATGAGCATGGGAGATCTTTCCATCTTCTGGTATCCTCTTCAATTTCTTTCTTCAAGGACTTGAAGTTCTTATCATACAGGTTTTTCACTTGCTTGGTTAGAGTTACCCCCAGGTAGTTTATATTGTTTGTGGATATTGTGAAGGGTATTGATTTATTTCTCAGATCATTTTTCTTTTGTAAAAAGAAGGGCTTCTGATTTTTTGAAATAATTTTGTATCTGGCTACCTTGCTGAAGGTATGTATCAGTTGTAGGAGTTCTCTGGTGGAATTTTTGGGGTCACTTATGTATACTATCATATTGTCTGCAAATAGGGATAATTTGACTTTTTTGTTTCCAATTTGTATCCCCTTGATCTCCTTTAGTTGTCTTATTGCTCGGGCTAGATTTTCAGGTATTATGTTGAAGAGATATGGTGACAGTGGGCATCCTTGCCTTGTCCCCAAGTTTAGAGGAAATGCTTTAAGTTTCTCTCCATTTAATTTGATGTTGGCTATTGGCTTGCTGTAAATTGCCTTTATTGTTTCTAGGTATGGTCCTTGTATTCTGGTTCTCTCCAAGGCTTTAAGCATGAAGGGGTGTTGGATTTTGTCAAATGCTTTTTCCACATCTAGCCATATGATCATGTGGTTTTTTTTTTTCTTTCAGCTTGTTTATATGGTGAATTACATTGATGGATTTTCATATGTTGAACCATCCCTGAATTCCTGGGATGAAGCCTACCTGATCATGATGTATGATACTTTTGATGTGTTCTTGGATTCAGCTTGCCAGTATTTTATTAAGTATTTTTGCATCTATGTTCATGAGGGAAATTGGTCTGAAGTTCTCTTTCTTTGTTGGGTCTTTGTGTGGTTTAGGAATAAAGGTGACTGTGACCTCATAGAATGAATTTGGCAGTGTTCCTTCTGTTTCTATTTTGTGGAAGAGTTTGAAGAGTATTGGTATTAGCTCTTCTTTGAAGGTCTGATAGAATTCTGTATTGAAACCATCTGGCCCTGGGCTTTTTTTTTTGTTGGTGTTGTTGTTTTTTGTTGGGAGACTTTTAATGACTTTTTCTATTTCCTTAGGGGTTATAGGACTGTTTAATCTGTTAACCTGCTCTTGATTTAACTTTGGTAGGTGGAATCGATCAAGTTGTCCATTTCACTTAGGTTTTCAAATTTCATGGAGTACAGATTTTTTAAGTAGGACCTAAAGATTCTCTGGATTTCCTCAATGTGTGTTGTTATTTCTCCCTTTTCATTTTTGATTTTGTTGATTTGGTTTTTTCCTTCTGCCTTTTAGTTAATTTGTCTAAGGGTTTGTCTATTTTGTTGATTTTCTCAAAGAACCAACTCTTGGTTTCATTGAATCTTTGTATTGTTCTTTGGTTTCTAAGTTGTTGATTTCAGCCCTAAGTTTGATGATTTCCTGCCTTCTGCTCCTCTTGGGAGTGTTTGCTTCTTTTTTTCCCCCAGTTCTTCCTGAGGCCATCAGAAGAGGCATTTCTTTTTTGGTCTAATCTGTTTGGTGTTCTGTAAGCCTCTTGGAATTTTACCAGCATCTCTTTCTGTAGGTTTGGGAAGTTTTCTTTTATGATTTTGTTGAAGATATTTCCTGGACCTTAGAATCAGGTGTCTTCTCTTTCCTATATGCCTATAATTGTTAGGTTCCATCTTTTCATAGAGTTCTTGGATGTTGTGGATGAGAGTTCTTTTAGATTTCTCATTTTCTTTAGTTGTTTTACTGATTTATTCAATGGAATCTTTCATGCTTGAGATTCTGTCTTCCACCTCTTGTATTCTATTTTTGATACTCATGTCTGTAGTTCCTGTTCTCTTCCCTTGATTTTTCACCTCCAGAATTGTCTCTGCTTGTGTTTTCTTTATTGCTTCCACTTCCAATTTCAAGTCTTGAACAATTTTGTTCATTTTATACATTTCCTGCTCCAATTTGCTTGTCTTTGTCTGCAAATATTTCATTGCCTTGTCTCTTTCCTGTTCATGTTGGGCTGCATTGGCTTGGAGATCTCTAATGGTATTCTCCATTGTTTTCATTTGTAAAATTGAGGATTCTTTAAATTCTCTGAGGGATTTAATTTCTTCTTGTAAGGACTCCGTCATTTTCCTAAGTATAGATTTCTCATCATTTTCATGTGTTTCAGCTGTGGTGGGATGTTCAGGGCTTGCTGTGTTAACCTTGCTGAATTTTGTTGGAGCCACATTTCCCTGATTTTTGTCAGTTTTGTTCTTTTTCTGAACTTTAGCCATCTGGTTGCTCTAAGCTGACTGATTGTTCCTGATGTCTTCTGGACTTGGGGCCAAGGAGGAAGCTTTGGTGTAGAGTCCATATAATCTTGGTGGTCTATAGCTTAACACAAGTTAGGTGGGGTCTTGAGATGGGGGCTGGGTCTCGGTGGGCCCGCAAAGAACACCCCTTCCTATTGTGTTCCAACTCTGGCCTCAGGTTGGGGATTGAATGGGATGAGTTATTCCAGCCTGCAGGGCAGCCTTATAACTTCACCACCTGTCTGCTCCATTCTTACCGTTTCAGTGGCATTGCTGGTCCTCTAGGGTGTTGGAGTGACTATGTGAATTCTCGGTGCTCAGGAACCTGGGAGATACCTCTAAGCGTCAGTTGGGGCTGCCTCCCAATGCCCTGCAGTGATCAGACCTTCAGGGCACTGTACTGGTGCAGGAAGAGCAGCCCTCTGCCCTGTCTGGACTCAATGTTCTTCCACATGATTGTAAATCCAGTAGAGGGACCTGTATGTCCAACACCTTTCTGGGTAAGCCCTGATATGCTGGTGCCTCCCAAACTGCTGCTCTGCTGCAGATAAATCTTGGTGATCCCACAGTTCTCCTGTATGGAATGTCAGTGTGGAAGCTGAGTGCTCCAGAGGCTGGTGAGTACCCCTGTCTGGGGTTCGGAGCTACTCATTGTGCATTTGAGTGGCTTGTGCTTTGTCTGCAGCGGGCTCCTCCCTGGCCTCTGTTCTGCGCCAGGCTCCATGCTGTTCTCTTCCATGGGCCACTGCTCCACAGCTGGTAGGTATGTTTCCCTGAGTGTCTGGGAGTCCTGCCCAGGGACCCTCACTAGTCCCTGGGTTCACTGGGTAAAACCCTGCTGGTTCAAGCTTCTCGGGTTGTTGCTCAGCTTGTTTATATTTCTGCGATGCTGTAGCTATTTTCCCTGTGGTCCTTGCCATCTCCCACCATCTTGGATTCTCTCATCCTCCATCTTAACCCATGGCATCTCTCCTCCCCTTAGCCTCTCCCCTCATACTGTTTCTTTGACCCACAAGCCCTGCACCTCCCTTCCTCCACCCCCACCCACGTGCATGCTTACTTCTCTTCTACCAGCCCCTAGGCCGTAATCTACTTTATTTAACCAATCAGCGATAGATTAGTAGGCAGGGTTACAAATGTCATTTTGGTTACCCGTGTGTCTGCTCTTAAAGGACAGCAAGCAGACCTTGGGTAGCAAAATAATTAAGTTTAGAATACATAGCACAGACCAACCCCCAAGAGGATATGACCAGACTGATCTGGGCCACGTGGGGAGGGGGGGAGGGGAAGGGAGAGGAGATAGAGGGGAACCAGGAGCAGCAGGCAGGAGTCCCAAAGGTATAAGAGCAGTGGGTAACCAAAATGGTTGAATAAGGAGCAGTCCAGCCCCCTGGGCTGGAGAGTTTAGGTTAGGGGGCGGTGTATGCCAGTCATATCCTGTAGCAGGTAGGGATTGAAGGATACTGGGAGAATCAAGAGGCCATATCTTTGATATGTTAAGTAGACACCTCCGCCCCTTTCCCAGGTTTGACACTTAACATCCCGGAACTGACTGGCCTTGAACTCAGAGATTTATCTGCTTCTGCCTCCAGAGTGCTGGCTGGAATTAAAGGCATGAGCCACCATAGCTGGGCACTAGTATTTTATTATCTTCATCTTGTTTTTTTTTTTTTTTTTTTTTACTGAATTACATTCTAATATGGAGATATCACAATCTGTTAACAATTCATCCATTGATGGACATTTGATGCTTTCCTTTTTCGATGTTGTGGTGAAAGCTGCTACTAATAGCTAGTAATAATTTTTCATTTCTCTGAGATGAAATTGTCCAACAATGTAATTAATAGATTGTATAACAAGTGTCTACTTAGTTTTCAAATCAATTACTAAACTATTTTTCCAGAATTGCTGTCTCATTTAATAACCCTATCAGCCACTTGTGAGTGTCTGGGTTTCTCCACACTGTCATCAGTATTTGGTGTTATCCCTCATGATTTATTTTAGACATGAATGAGTGACATTTTCAGATTCAGGCAACTCTGAAAGAGCTAACACTATTGGCTACTTTTTCGATTGCCCAATAACCTTCTGTGTATCTTCTTCAATGAAATATACCATTATTGGCCTCTTGGCTTTGCTATTTTCTGCTTGGCTTAAAAACAAAACAAAACAAAACAAAAAACTAGATTTTGAGAGTTCTTCATATAGGATACACAGAAATCTTTGTTGTGTAAGTAATGATTTATACATATTTTCTTCTTGTCCTTAACCTGTGCTTTATCTTCTTTATAATGTCTTTGGAGGTTTTGTTTGTTTGTTTGTTATTTACAAACAAAATATTTGGATGTTTTGGTGAACCTGTTTGCCTTGTGTGGATCATTGCTTACTTTCCCTCAGCATAGTGTTTTACAGTTTCATATTTAAATCAATCATCCATTTTTTGTTAATTTTTGTATAATGCTAGATTCAGTGCCAGGTAGCTTCATTTCTTGTTTTGTCTTGCAATGTTTAATTGCTTTGGACATGGTGTTTCATCATAGCAGTAGTAACCTTAACTAAGACAAGTAATTACACCACAATGTTGTACTTTGACTTCCATTTCTGTGCCATGGCACATGTATGCATGTGTGTGTGTACACAAGCAGTAATAAAAATATAAAAACAGCACTGTCAATGATAATAATAATAATAATTTTTGTAAAGACAGTGTCTCACAGAACTCAAGGTGGCATTGAATTTATTATATAAGCTGAGCTCCTCACCATCCTTCCTCTCTTTCCCAGGTGCTGAGAGTGACGGCATGTACCCCACAACTGGGTCTTGCAGTTTGTTGACAAAGTCTTTTCCTTTGAGTAAATTTTGCAACTTTGTCAGAATTTAATTGAGTGTTTGTGTGGGTCAGCTTCTGGGTGGTCTAATAAAATCTCTTGTCTGTGTTCACATCTCCTGTCTCCACCACACCGTCTTAATGTCATTACTGAATGAGCCGTCAGTGCTGATAAGCCATTGTTGGTTGCTTTGTTTCTCTTTCTTAAAGTTCTTTTCATCTGCCCCCTCTTTGGGGTCTAGTATTCTGGAACACTGTTTCATCTCTTTCTTGACTGTTTTTATTGTGCCATTTTAGAATACCTGTATTTGTGCTCTTAAAGTTTGTGATGTAACCTGCAACTTATCACTGCATCTCTTCACTCAGTCTGCTGTCACTTCATGAGTGGCGTGGAGACCACAGCAATACACTTCCTTTCTCCTCTCTGGGTCCTGAAGCTATCATTGTTTTACTCCTGTTTATGTTTTAAGCACAGTGGCATACTGTAAGTAGTTTTGTTTTGGATGATTGCCTGTTCAGTAGGTTTATTTTTAAACAATTCTAAAATTTCATTACATTTATTTGCTGTGTGTGTGTGTGTGTGTGTGTGTGTGTGTGTGCGCGCTCATGCCCATGCACACGTATGCATGGGTGGAGGTCAGAAGACAAGTTGCAGGAGTCAGTTCTCTCCTTCCACCATGTGGGTCCCAGGTATCAGGCTCAGGCCATCAGGCTTGTCAGCAAGTGCCTTTACCTGCTGAGCCATTTTTTCTTTAGATCAACTAGGTTTAAAATTAACCTAGTTAATTAATTTAACCTAGAAAATTAACTTGGATGTTTACAGAGGTTGTAAAGCCTAGGAACCTTTACTTATTTGTATAGATCTCAATTTCTCCAAGATATCACTTTCCTTTTTTCCTGGACAGTTTTCGTTTCTTTCTTTCTTTTTTGTTTGTTTGTTTTTTGTTGTTGCTGTTGTTTTGGTTCCCATAAAGTAAGTTCAATTGTAATAAGTTTCTTCAGTGTTTTCTGAAAACATCTTTACTTTGCCTTCACTTTTGTAGGATATTATTGCTGGGTATGAAAAAAAGAGGTGTGTCGCTCCTTTCTTTCAATGCTAAAAAGCATTTTTGTATCTCTTTTGGTTATTTTATTCTCTTTACATATGTTTTTGTCTTTTGGCTGGCTGCCTTTCAAATCTCCTTTTTTTTCATTATAATCATGTGGCTTGGGATATTTGTCTTGTGTTTCCTGTGTTTGGGATTAAGTGGGTTTCTTGTATCTTTGTATTTTGTTAAAACAAATTTGTAAATGTTTCAACAATTAATTCATTCTTTAGGTATCCTCTATCTTCCCATTTCACTGTCAGATCTTGTTTCACATCTGTTGATTTTCCTCTACAACTCAGTTATACTTTCCTCTTTTTTAAACTTTTATGTCTTACTTCTAAACCTTGTTTTAATTGTGTGTATATGTGTGTGTTTGTGGCAGGTATGGGAATGTGAGTGCAGATACCCATGGAAGTCAGAGGGGGATGGGATATTACCTGGAGCTGGAGTTACAGCTGGTCGTGAGCCAGTGATATGGTGCTGGGAACCAAACTGGGTTCCACTGCTGAGCCATCTCCCCAGCCCCAAAGTTTTACTTCTTAATGTTTAAGTTTGGAAAGGCATCTAATATGCTTTCTATCTTGGATGTGATAGTTTTTATCTCTAGAATTTTGATTTTGATCACTTATATTAACAGTCTTCATATCTCTTTATTTTCTTGAACACATGGAATACAGTTATCAGCATAAAACTAGAATGTGTTATAACCTTAGGGTTTTGTGCATTAATTCTATATGTATAGTCTGTAGGTCAGTTTTGATTGATATCAATTTTTTATTAAGGATTATCCTTGCTGCTTCTCTAATAGTTTTTCAGTTGGTTTGGTAGATACTTGGACTTTTATTTTACTGGCTACTAGCTTTTTATTCAGACATAGATATTATTGGGCCTTATTTTGAGGTGAAGTTAAATTCTTAGAATTATGGTTCATATCTTGCTTTCAAGATCTGTGTGTATATACAGGGAAGGAAGCTATTTTGAGAAAGACCTCATTCAGGAAACTTTTATTGTAAGAGTATGCCATTTTGTTCTTATTAGCTGTTGTTAAGTCCTAGTTGGGCCTAATTAATAAACTAACCATAATCATAGTGTGCATATAGAGGAAGGAATATAGTATATTTAGGGCTTGGTACTATCCATAGGGCTAGGTGTGTCCTGGGGGGTCTTGGGAAGTAGTCTTATGGACAGAGGGCTACTATACCCTATTTTTAGGTTTGTTTACACCCATAATCCCTTTTTGTCAGAGATTTTTTTCACAACCCTGGGTATGCAGGTATCTAAGATAGGCAAATAAATGGCAACATTTAATGATGAGTCAATAGGTTTAAAAATAATTTTAAAAATTTTATTTTAGACAATTCTTTTATATGCACATATTTTTTGTTACCTATTAAAAATGAAAGCAGTTGACATCCGAATGACACGATGTGTTTGCTTGTTTTTACATAAAGCACTAAAGCATGGCTGATATTTGATACTGAGTATGTAGAGAATCTTCAATCGCATTCAGGATCGATTGATATTTTGATTTTACAATTGCCAGTGGTGTCAGGTGTTATGGCATGTGTCTGTAACCCTACTACCTGAGACTGAGGTCAGAGGATCAAGAATTTAAGGCCAGCCGCAACTATATTGCAACTTCTAAACTAGCCTAGGAACACGAGATCTTCTCTCCAAATAATATCAAAAGAAAACTAAAACAAAAGAGCAGTTGTTGGTACTGAGAATACCACTTCACATAAGTACATAGTACAGAATGCTGAAATTATATTTCAGGCCATTTCAGAAATTGTTGGAAATTTTCTCCTAACCCTGAGCCAAAATTCATGTATTGATTTTTAGTGAAAACTAAGCCAGCCACTCAAATAGCAATTTAAAAAATCAAACAGCCTAAGACAATGCAATTCAAAGATGGGCTCATTTGATACTTGCTGAGGAGTGGTGGCTGGAAAATAAGGAAAGCCTTTGTTTTCTGTAATTAAGCCAGGATGTTTCTATAAAAGCAGAGAACTTTGTACTGTAAAGACTTCAGCTAATAGCATAGACTCGTCTGGAATCTGAGCAGAGGGGTGGTTGTAGGCAGCATCTACTGACATTGTATACTGAGACATACAATGCAAAGTGCGCATGTGCGTTCTCAAAACCGAGGCAGAAGCCGGGTCACAGTGCGACAGGGACACATGCTCCTAGAAACATGTGAGAGTCACAACACGTAGGGTTCACGGATCGTTTTTGCTCACTGTGTGTCCACAAAGCTTTACTCCTGCTCAGTTTTTTCGCAGCTCCCCCTCACTCAGTTAGCCAACACCACATGGGATGTGACCCACAGCGTGAGGAGCTCTGTTCTATTTAATGCCACTATTTTCTTGCTGGCCTCCTGAGCCCCTCCCTGCATGACCTGTGTTGTAGCCTGTGTTGTAGCTTGCCTGCAGGGCAGAGGCCGCCAAAACCTTTTCTTCCTTAAGGAATCACTATCCTTAGTCACCTGTTCCATGTTTTACAAACTGCTGCTTCAGGAATTTGGGGGGTTCTTGGGAAGGTATATCTGATCCATCTTCATTTTTGGTTAATCATTGGACTTATATTTATCGCTTTCTCATGTGTTCTTCATGATCTTATTTTTTATACACTTGATTTTTTTTTTTCACTGTAGTGGAGGAAATGTTCCTGTATAGACCCTGTTTTTGCATGCTGAGTTCTTTTAATTAATTAAATTTAATTTTATGTTCAGTGGTGTGAGGGTATCAGATCCTCTGGAACTGTAATTACAAACAGTTGTGAGCTGCTATGTGGGTGCTGGGAATTGAACTCCGGTCCTTTGGAAGAGCAGCCTGTACTCTAAACCCCTGAGCCATCTCTCCAGCCCCGCATGCTGAGTTCCTTATCTGCTTCATGCCTTGTTTTCTCCTGGGTGATACTTCCGTAGTTGTCATGTCCATTTCTTTAATCTCTTTTTTTTATTTAACACAAAGCCAGCTGTGAGTGCTTGCCTGTGAAATAGTGAGTAATTTGCCCTAACAATGTTCTCACTCGATCCAAAACCTGTTTATCTTTCTCTCTGAACTACTTTTTAAGGGTCACATGTTTCATGGTATCAGTTCTGCAGTTAGGAATGCAGGCAGCAGTGAACTCCTTTAAGGGAGAAAAATCCTTCCTTTGGGGGCCATTTGAGTTTTTAAAAGAAATATTCTGGGAGCTAGACCATTAACACCAGGAAAGCAGAGAGCTCTGTGGTCAGTTTTGCTCACTGCTGTGTCATATGCCTCTAAACCAGCAATGGGGACATGTTAACTCTTTCACGAGGTTGAGTAGATGGAGTAAGTGACACTCATACATTTAGTTCTCGGCACACAGAATCTGTGAGTCAAACTTTTAAGTGTCAATCCAGTAAAGAGTCATGTGCAGTTGGGCTGGGCAGGGCTGGTTTTCCTTCATGACCAAGTTCTTCAGCAGAATGGTTCTGCCAGGTGTTGGGGAGTAATTTCCTCTGAAGCAACTTGGGAAGACTCAAGTTCTCAAGACTTAAGGCTCAGGAAATAACTGAAAAGTTTCAGGAAGTCCCTGAAACAGACCAGGTGCCACTAGGTCCCTCCCTTTTCAAGGTCATAAGGAGTGCCGAGGAGACTGAGACCAGCCAAGCTGCCTGGAAGAGACAGCCTGCAACCTGTTCAGCTGACTGTAAGCTGTGCAGTGCACCCCAGGGATCCAGCTCTCATAAGCCAGCACCCGTGTTGGAATGTGCTTTTGGTGATGCAGGTGTCTTTGAACTTGGTTCTGCTGTATGTGAGCCCTCATCCTCCTGTAAATAACCTCAGTAAACTCATTAGTTGAGCACATTGGACTTTGGAAGTTAGCCTTGTTTGGGTCTACTGTCTGTTTCCTATCTGGGCTAAATAGATGTTTGTTGTGTCTCCATAAAAACATTGTCACACAGCAGCAGAATGCTGTGGTGTATGGCCACACATCTTAGGATCTAGGTGAGATCACACCAGACAATGGGAGAAACCATGGCCTCTTACAGGGGGAAGGTTCGGTTGGGGTTTAGTGTGGCTGGGGAATGTTTCCCACTGGAGTCCTTTATCTGCTCTATATCTTTCCCCAACTCTCCCCTGGAATCTTGTCTAAGGTAAAATTAATGAGCTCATGTGCCCCATGGCAGCCAAGTGCTAGTAGCTACATTTATGGGCAGTAGTGCTCCTCTGATAGGCTACTACATTGAGGGAATGGGAAAAGTCCATACCTCTATTGGAACCCTCTGCACCCCAAGTGTGATGGCTAACATTATTTGTCAGTTTGACAGAATCTAGAATTAGCTGGGAGAAAGGCCTCCGGGCATGCCTGTGAGGCATTCTCTTAATTACCTTAATTGAGGTGTGAGGAGTGTCCCACTGTGATTGGCACCATTCCCTGGCTGGGATCCTGGACTGTATATACTAAGAAGGCAAACTAAGCAGCAGGATGCATGCATTGCTCTCTGTTCCTGACAATGGGACAGATGCAAGTATCTTCTTCAAGCTCCTCCTTCTTTGATTTCCCCCACCACAAGGGACAGTATCTTGAACTGTGAGTGAAAATAAACCAATCTTCTCTGAAGTTGTTTTTGTTCAGTTATTTTAGTGCAGTGACAGGAAAGAACACTACACCCCAAGGTTCTCACCTCATGTCAGCCTGAAGAGGACCAGGAGGGCAGGCGCCAACACCTCTTTGCCTGGTTTGCATTTCCTCCGGGCTGTGATGACCTGATGGTTTTTAACAGAGCCCATAGACTTCAGAGAGTCCGAGCTAACTACAGGCACATATATGTATCCTTTCCCCAGTATGCTTAATTTGGATGACTATTGCCCAGCCTCTAACATTTTCACATACTTTGACCCCATTTAGTGTTTGCTTTGATGCACTGGTATCTCTCGGCCTTCTCCTTCTCAACTGCTGGGCTAGAGGACCCACTGGTACCAGGATTCAGCCATGGTCCTTTGGCTCCTGGAGCCTGGCTGGCAATGGAAATGAGGCAGAAGGAAGGCTGGAGTGGCAAGTTCCTAGGAGACTCCCACTTAATAATATGGCTTTGACCCTAGCCGCTTTCTTGGGGTGTCTGCCAAGAGCCACAATGGGGTCAAATTAATTGGCTGAGGAGGCCTGAGTGTGAAGGCAAAGAGCAGCTGGGTAGCTGCTTAATAAGACAGACCCCGGGAAAAGGTGCTGTGAGTTTCAGGTTTGCCAGTATCTGAAACCTTGGGAAGAATGATGGGCTGTCTGTGCCGAGCAAGAGAAATGGCCATGCCCCCAGTGGGATGATGTATGACCAAGACCTGAAGAACTGAGTAAGTTTGACTGTGGCCCCGCACCCGTGAGCCAGGGAAGGGGAGGGCCAGATGTTCTGAAGAGGACCCAGCAAGGAGTGGTCTGAAAGAGATGGATTC
The DNA here is from genome assembly GCA_907164525.1 of Lophiomys imhausi. Classification (NCBI taxonomy): domain Eukaryota; kingdom Metazoa; phylum Chordata; class Mammalia; order Rodentia; family Muridae; genus Lophiomys; species Lophiomys imhausi. Next base: position 325,545 of record CAJQZJ010034481.1, on the reverse strand, counting down.
TACTGGGGACAAAAGGAGCTGGGGGCTGTGAGGAAGGGAGGGAGAAGGCAGAGGAGTGTTGTGTTAGGGCAAAATCTAGCAGAGCCTTATGAGACTCCAAAGGCTATGGAAAATGAATGTCCCAAAGGCAGATTTTCTGTGTTCCTCAGTGTAATATGTCCATTGGGTCAGGCCTAGAGGCTCTGCCACAGTATCTTCTCGGTAGCATATACTGGAGAATAACACATACAATAGCACAAGTGGTCTCTTCTTCCACTGCTTGGATTACAGAAGAATGCACAGCTAATTCAGTTCACTCCCAGAATAGCACATACTCTGCATAGAGTTGAGTATACCAGAAAGACCGACACTTTACAAGCCTGGGATAGGCTAGAAAAGAATGCTCTGGGATAGGGTTATTTAGAGATGGTTAAATGTTCTTTAGGAAACCACTGCCTTAGTACCTGCCTTTATTCCCATCACCAAAGCCTCTGGCTGCAGAACCTGCTTTATGTTGCATTTAATAGAGGCAATATGCCCCTGGGAAAATGAGGCTCTGAGATCCCAGACTGTGCCTTCGAGGAGTTCCAGGAGGTCGAACTGTTGGGGACGTGCCTCCAATTCCACTTCCAAAATTGCAGTGTAAAGCTTGTCAAAGAAGAGATGAAATGAGGATAATCATAATAGTCACAGGGAGGCCTCGTGCTTCTCTACCACTTAGAGGTCAGAAGAAGCTTTCACAGCCATTAACTGCTTGCCCCGGGAGCATCCTCGCCCATCTCAGTGGGTTGTCAGGAAAATCAAAGGTTTCCCCCAGGAAATGAGACTACAGGCATGCCCCACTTTAAGCAAAACCTGCTGGGATCATTTAGGTAAAGAAAGCCTGCCCCACAGAGGAATTTAACGGGGCTATTTGGAATGGCCGTTTCCCCCAGCATGCAAAGCAATAAGAGGCAATTTACTAGAATGCTTGATTGATTGACACATATCTTGTTTAGGGCCAGCTGCATGCCTGCAGCATCTCTTGGGTGCTGCTTGTGATTATTTGTGTTGGGAGAAGTGGGTGATGAGTCCAACGCAGTTGGAGAGGGGAGAATTGTGCGTGTGCGTGCGTTCATTTTCTGATCTCTTTGTTGGGCGTATAGATGTAAGGAACTGAGATCACTCAGTCAGCAAAGTGCTTGTTCCAGAGTCCACGTAAAAAGCTGGTTGTGGTGGCATGTGGAAGCTTAGAAACCTGGTTCTGAGAGGTGGAGACAGGAGGGTGGATCCCTGGGGCTTGCTGGCCAGCCAGCTTAGCCTAGTTAGTGATTTCTTGGTCAATAAGAGACCCTGTCTCAAAAAACAAGTTGAACAAGGTCCCGAGGAATGACACCCACACCCGGAGGTGAATGGCCTTGCTCTCCACTTGTATGCACACCTGAACATATGTGAATACATGCACACAAATAAGCAAGAAGAATCCCTATAGGCCTGAGAGGATCAGTACTACATGAGAACACAACTCACCACTCATACTAAGATGGTGCCCTCCTCTGACACCTCAGTCAGAACTGGCAAAAAAGGCTGTGTTTGTTTGTTTGTTTTTAAAACTGAACTCACAGCTGCAGTTTTAACACTCAAAATAGCCCATGGCCATACTTGCTCTCTGGAGAAAGCTGCCTTCATTGGGGGAAAAGGATGGAGACACACACACACACACACACACACACACACACACACACGGGGGGGGGGGGGGAAGGGGGAGGAGGAGGGAGAGGGGCAGGGGGAGAGGGAGTGGGTATAGACAAGGGAGGGGGAGGGTTCTGGTACCTTTTAAGGCCCCAGTCCTCGACCTCCTGGTACCACTCTGCCTATGGGTATGCTGTCTGATTGTGCAAATGATTCAGGAGCTGCTTCAATTTGAATTTCCTTCACTTGCAGTCAAAAGTATTGCTGGTGGACTCTGCTGAAGGGAACCAAGATGCACACACATTTGCAAAGGCAGTTCAATACGTGTATTTAGAGCTGGGTTGCAAACATAGAAAACAGCCACAACTGGAAATACACAAATGTTGACCCAAGGGAGATCAGTTAAATCAATACTGGGATGCATCTGCTGTGGTTTGAATCTGAAACATCTTATACAGACTCATGCTTTGAATCCTGGATTCCTACCTGTTGGCTCTATTCTGCAGAGTTGGGGAACCTTTGGGAGGTGGGGTCTGGTTGGCAGAGGTGGGTGGGTGGGTCTTTCAGATTCCCACTGTTTTTGTTTTTGTTTTGTTTTGCTTTTTTTCCCCTGCTTGTTAGCAAACCAGGATGTGGGCAGGCTCCACTGCATGGTTCTGTCCACATGTCTCCCCATCACAATGGACAGAAGTCCTAAAAACAGTGAGCCAAAATAAATCTTTCCTCCATTAAGTTGTTTCTGTTATATTTTGGGTTGTAGTGACAGTAAAGTCACGGATACAGGAATCCATTCAAGAATATGATGCAACTCCAGAAGAAGATGTCTCACTTTCTCTTCTTATAAGGACGTCTTGGTTATCTGAGCTGTACATGAAACGTTTTTGCTTGTGTGCAACATCAGGACCAGTCAGTCACTCTCTGGCGAATGGAACACGAGATGGTGTAGTAGCTACTTTTCTTATTGTTGTAACAAGAAATTAACAAAAATAACTTAAGGACAGAAGGGTTGGTTTGTTTTGCCTCATAGTTTGAGTACAGTTTGTCATAGCTAGAAAGCCAGCAGGAATATGCGACATCTAGCTACACTGTATCTGTGTTCAGTCAGGCTGACCAAGAGAAATCCTAGGGCTCAGTTGACATTTCTCCTTTTATTCAGTTCCAGACCCCAGCCCCTGGAATGGTGAAATCCACACTTAAGGTGAGTCTTCCCACCTCAATTAACCAACTCTAGAGATTCCTTATATAAAACTCTCATCATACTTTTTTATTTTTATTTTCAAGACAAGGTTTCTCTGTGTAGGCATGGCTGTCCTGGAACTCACTTTGTAGACCAGGCTGGCCTCAGACTCACAGAGATCCTCTTGCTTCTGCCTTCTGAGTGCTTGGATTAAAGGCGCACGCCACCACCACTACCACCTGGCTCACACTTTTATCTTTAATAGCTGAGATGAGGCATAGATGACTATGGAGATCATTCAGTGGAATATTGCTCAGCAATAAAAAAGAATGAACTATTGATATAAGCAACATGAACAGACCACTGTGCTACATTTACAATGCATGGATCTGTTCACAGAACTAACTTCCTTCCTTCCTTTCTTCTTTCCCTCTTTACTTCATCCCTCCCTTGTTCACTACTTCACTCCTTCCTTCTCTCCCTCTTCCTCCTTTCTCTTTTTGTTTGAGACAAGGTTTGGCTGTGTAGCCCAGACTAACCTGGACTTTGTTATACTCCTATAGCTTCCTCTAGAATGCTGAGACTGCCTACATATGCAACAGCCTTTAAGGAATACAATTATGGCGTTAGAGAACACACTAGAAGTGGCCAGGGCTTAGGGTTGAAAGGAAGACACTTCTATGGAAGGGTGGCAAGTAGGGTTTCCTTCCTGGTGACCAGACATTTCTGAACCCTGATTGAGGTGGAGGTTGCACCAGTCTATACAAGCAACAAATCTTGCTAGACCTAGTTACTGACTGATCCCCAAATTCATGCAAATAAACTCTGGTAAAAGCTGAGGGAGGTCTATTGTACATTGTATTCTTCCGTTGTCAGTTGTCAGTTTCCTGACTTTGGTCATTGCGCTGTGCTATTTTAAAGGGACCACAGTTAATTCCCTGTGAATACGAGAATTATCTGTACATTTGTACAACTTCTCAGTCTAAAATTGGTTTTAAAAAGGTGAACAGTATATATAATATCTTCCTTCCTTTTTTCCTTTCTTCCTTCCTTCCTTTCTTTCTTCCTTCCCTCTCTCTTTCCTTCCTTTCTTCCTTCTTTCTTTTCCTCTCTCTCTCTCTCTATCTCTGTCTGTCTCTCTCTAGAAATCTAAGGCATACAAGGCTCTCAGTGCTCTGCATCCCAAAATACATGGCTTGTGGTCTTTCCACATCTCTCCAGATTATAGGTTGGAACCTATACTGAAATCCACACCTGTCATCTCCCAAAGCCTGTGTTGGCAACTTCTGCTCTTTTCTGCCTCAATTTCCTCTTGCTTCCTTCTTTGTGTCTAGCTGTGAGAAGGAAGGAGAAAAGGAAGCTAGCCAATACTCAACCTGAATCTGTTAGTTTTTATATCTAGACAGTGTCCAAACCTCATTGCCTGGATCCTCTCTGTTCTAGGAGGGGGAGGGTATGACCATAACTTCATCAGGTTCTGGGCTGAGGGTCAGTGTGCTCCACCACCTATGACTAAGGAACAGATATGGCCACCAAATGGCCTGTGGCTAGAATATGTTTTGATACAGTAAATTAATTTCCCACTTAGAATGGTATTTTCTGTTTCCGATTAAATGAATAGTCTCAAAGCATCTTGGGGAGAGTACAGAGCAGGTTGTGGGGGCTCCCTAGCCTCTTGGGGAAGTGAGCTTGCCACAGCTTTCTCCCAGGATGGAGGGCACTGAGGGCTAGAGTCCCAGCATGTGCATAAGCTCTGAGAGTAAGGGAGGGGTGGAGAGATGAGCAAGTTTGGGGCCTGGTAGAAAATTGAGGGGCAACTATCCCACACAACTCTGCCTTCAGGTTCAGCTCAGCTGTGCCTCCCGGGTTGAGCTTCTGATTTTCCTTTTGGGCTCTGTTCTTCTCTAGTCAGTGCCTGCCTTAGAGTCTAGGACGCTTCTACTTTTAACCCTCTGTGGCTCTGAACCCCCTTCCAGCTCCAGGAAACATGGTGAAGGGAGTGGAGGGATAGTGATTCTTTTTGTTGTTTGAGATAGAGTTTCTTTATTTTGGGTCGGTCTGGGACTCATTATGTAGCCTAGCTCGGCTTTGATTTACCAGGCCCCTACCTCAGCCTCCTCAGCCAGGGCTACAGGTAGGCTACATCACATTCAGTCAATATCCAACCCAAACATCTTGCTCCCTCAACCCAAATTAATATTTTGACTAAGCTAATTGGTGTAGAAAAAAGAGAATGAACAAAGACTGGGGTGCTGTTTGAAATGTATGTAACATTTCTTCAACAAACATTTTGAAAACCCCTGCGTTGTTGTAGCCCTTTTCTTAGTTGTTTCATGTATATCATCTACACTTGTCAAGGGACTGAAAATTTATGGGAGGGCAGATTAAAAGATGAGTGGAATATTGAAAGCATCATGGGAGTGACGAGCCTGGGAGGCAGAAGGGTGGGAAAACTCTCATTGGAGAACATCTCCTCAGAGAAAGTCTTCTCAAAGAATGTCTCCTCAGCGGCTCAAACATGGCTTCTGCCTAAGGGAGGAATCAGTTTCATTTCCGATGTAGACGTTTCAAAATGTCATGTAGTGGATATATTTTGTTTGGCCACATAAGGTATGTAAAAAGTTATCGGTTCCAATGACAAAAATGAGAGATTTTCCTCAAACGCCTGAAGACAGCAGGATCCCATTTTACCAGGGTGGCTGGCTGAGTGAGTGGCCGTGGCACTGAGGGCCGGGGTTTGCCAGCTCGCACTTTGACATCCTGATAGTGACCCTTACCTGGGTCACTGGGTCTGGCTGCTGTTCTGCTGTAGCATGCAGGGTCAGCAGCAAGTTTAGAGGGTTCCACTGTTGGCAAGCAGGGTGAGGTCTGTCAGGGTCTCCATTCTAGGGAGCCAGAGTGAGTTCAGGTCCCACGAATGAATGCAGGGGCAAGAAGAACCCTTTCCAACCTTGGCACGTGTGTCCTCCAATTCAAATAGTTTCCCCTTTTCTCTTTGCTCATCTGAAAAGTCCCCCCAGATAGTCCTGCTTATTAACAAGCTACATACCATGCTGTGCTTAAAGTTCAGAGCGCCATAGGATACAGCACCGTAATTAATCTCAGTCCCTCAGTTCTAGAACATGGAGAGCAATTATAATTTACTGTCGGGAAACCAATTTGGGGAAGCGGTGGTTTTCATGCCCCTGATCAGAGTGCCACGAAATGCCACTTCCTGTCCCTGTGCCTCCTGCCAGGAGATCAAGACCTTTAGTTGCTACAAGTCTGGGGGAGGGAGTGGTGTCAGGGTGCATTAGGCAGAGAGGACCTGCTGTGGGTGACAGGCTTATAGTGCTCTCTGTCATCCTACCCGGGTCAGGCTCACAGTCCCACTCTGCTACTTTTTTCCCAACACTGAAGCGTGTGGTTCCAAGGCAGAGATCAAGGCCACTTTTGGTCCTCTGACCTGCCCCTTTCCCTGTTAACTGTCCTAGAATCCCAGGCCACCCTCAAGCTTCCAGTTTCCTAGAATTTCCCATTTATCTCTTATTTTCTTTTTGTTCAAGGCCAAATAGTCATCACATCAAAAAGACCATGAGAGGATAGGCCCCATTCCTTACCAGATGAATTCCTAGCATGCAGCCATGGCTGACATGCTGGGCCAGCAGCACATGTGGCAGGGAACAGCTGTGTCTCCCAGGGTTTATGGGCTTGTCTGTCCTGCTGCCCAGTCTAAGGCCATATGCTATTTATCCACTGACCCCAGAACTCAGAGCTAGACTGAAATAGAGTGGGCCCTATATACTGGTAAGGTGTGTGTGTGTGTGTGTGTGTGTGTGTGTGTGTGTGTGTGTGTGTGTGTGTGTG
>CAJQZJ010034481.1:296230-318862 GCA_907164525.1 Lophiomys imhausi | reverse complement strand
GTGTGTGTGTGTGTGTGTGTGTGTGTGTGTGTGTGTGTGTGTGTGTGACTGTGTGATTAACATTGTAGAAACAGTCTAGCCATGTGTAGACACTCATGAAGAAGTTGATTATGGCTGACCTTCTTTCCCTACTTCTCTCCCTCCCTCCCTCCCTCCCTCCCTCCCTCCTTCCCTTCCCTTTCCTTCCTTCCTTCCTTCCTTCCTTCCTTCCTTCCTTCATTCCTGGGATCAGAGCCTGTGCAACTATTGGGGGGATTGAAATGAATATATCCAGACTGGGGATGTAGCTCAGAGTATCTGTCTAGCATGTATGAGACCGAAGATATAAGCCTCAGTGTCACAATAAAGACAGAGAAAGGAGCATACCTTTGTTTCTGGATGTATGTACCACACAGTGTTAGAAGAGAGAGCCCAGAGGCTGCTTAGGGTGCTGTGGGCAGTAGGAACTTGGGAAGGGTGATCCTGGATTTCTCTGCTCTGACCCTCGGCTCTCAGCTGGCTCTAACCTCCCCTCCATAGGGAAGGAGGAACCAAGTCCTGGCTCTCACTGAGGTCATCACCTTGAGCAGTGCTTTAGAAGAGGGATCTGCATTTGATATCTACCTATTTTCCAGGCAAGGAAAGTTCCAGAAGGGCAAGGCAGGTGGGAGGGGCAGTGTGTATGGCTGGAGGACTGTGGGGCTCACAGTGTTTCTGTGATAGAGTGATAGAGAAGAAACAGCTAGAAGGAGACATTCAGAGTTCAAGGAGCTTGTGGGAGAGGGGGACAAAAAGAAGTTCCCTGGGGTCACAGAAGAGGGCAAAGCTCTGCTACTTCTAGGAATGAGGTAGACAACAGAACTCAGGACAAGAAGCAAGAATGTGGCTATGGGGATTCAGCAAAGAACTGAACCTGGGCACAGCACAAGGAGGCAGGGCTAGCAGCATGCTCTCAGCCAAAGAAACCTCTTGGGCCCTCAGGTCACAGGTTTGCTATCACTTTGTCCCCTCCTGAGTCCTGTGCAGTGGCTTTCTCAGCACTTTGATCTGAGCATGAACAAGTGTCTCCAACTCTGTGCCTCAGGTGGCTTGTGTACTTGCTCTCCTGTCACATCCACCTGTCAGGTTAGGGATCAGGGGCTTGTGACCACCAGTGATGGATCCCCCTGCCATCAGGGGTATGTGCCCACCACTCATCACAGTACCACCTGGGAGGACTTGAATATCGGGAAAGACACAGGGTAGAAATGATGCTGTTGATGACTGGGAGAGCCTATGGGATACTGGACCCTAGTTTTAAATAAAAAGGCCTCAGGATTATATTATATGGAGGACCAAATTCATCATCATTTTAACAGGAAAAGCATATGAGATTGAGAGAAGCCAGGCAACCTGTCCAAGGTCACATGGCAGCCGTGGCAGAGCTGGGCTGTGAACCTGAGCGGTGTGGCTCCCAATTTCATGTGCTTTCTTTTCTGCACCTCACCCTTACCTCCCTAGGGGACAGTCTCCTTGTAAACTGTCCAGGTTCTGTGTGTATTAAGTGTATTGGCAGCCCTGCAGCTGGAGCTCTCTCTGCCAGAGAGCCCCTGGGCCCCACTCAAGTTAGACCTGGAAGAGCTAGGTTTAGAGTCCTCCTTCCCCCTGGGGACACTGGAACTCTGGTATACAAAACCCAGGCCTTGGTCCTACCTCCTGGTCCTCAGAGAAACCCACATTCAGTGGGCAGAATGTGGCCAGGAGCTGAAGACCCCAATCAGCAGAGTGATGTCCAAAGCACACTGACTGGCAGATGGAAATTTACATACATAATGTAATTTGGGCCAATTGAATTGTCGATGGAACGAGTCACTTGACAAGCAGCAAGCACTCTGGTGGGTGACTGAGAAGATGAGAGGCCCTTGAGATGCTTGGAGTGAAAACACACTTTTGTTTTTGAAGGAGATGGCCATTTCCCAACCCCATGTTCTAGCAGCCGCCACGCTTCCTGCCCCCATCCCTTCCAGGTCATGGCTGGGAGCTGTTGAGATGAAGAACTTAGGGTAATTAGCATTTAAATCTAAGGCAGTGCAGTGAGCTTGGTCAGGATTCAGGTGGAGGGGGGATGGGATCAGCACATCTCCCTAAGTTGGACAGATGACTGGAAGCCAAAGGCTAGGCTTTGAGTCTGAGTAGAAGGATCCCACACTATATATCCAGTAAGTCAGGTGTGCTCTGGAGCTGTGAGGAGGAGAGCAAGAGGTTCCCTTGGACAACATGGTACTGGATTCTATCCCGTGCACCTGCTTCTTGTCTACGTGACCTTGAGTACCTGGCTCCAACACTCTGAGCTTCAGTTTCCCCCTCCATAAAATGGGAAGAATGTTCTGCCATTATTTTCAGATTTTTCCAAGTACCAAATTCCTCACTGCCCCAGGGTGTTTGCACAGGTTGTATTTGAAATTCTTTTTCATCCTTCTGCTTCCTCCTTTGTCTCTTTCCTCAAACAGCCTACGCTCAGCATCCTGGGACTCATGTGTCTAGGCACAGGCCAATTCTACGCTCTTCGTGTCCTGTAATTCAGGGTTGCCATAGTTACACATGTCCTATCAAGTCCCAGGCTAAGCTCTAACCTCCATGGAGGTAAGGACTGTGTCTTTTTCACTGTGGAGCTCAGTGGTGGGTGCAAAGCAGACATTGAAAACATGAGCATTGCCCGGAGCCAATGCCTGAAGCTCCTGTAACCTTAAAGGTTTCAGTAGGTCTGTCGCTCTCCCTAGGAAGCCTCTCAGATGCCCTGCTGTGAGCAAGGCCTTCAGGTGGCCTTCTACAGGTAGGACTGTCCCTGGTTATTGGCAGCTCTTTGGCTCTTGCCACATGGGAAGCTCCTTGTTCAGGCTGGCATCTTGTTCACTACGGCATGCCTAGTGGTGGAATAACCACAGCCCAGGCTGTGCTATGGGCAGAGAACTCGCATGGCCTCACACTGCACTGTGGAGGGGAAGGTCTGAGGCAAAGACTGAAAGAAGGGTGTGCAGGGACAAGGCCATCTGAATGAGACTCCTTAGCATGGAGCCTGGGCACAGAAAGAACCGTGTCAAATGAATCAAGGCTACTTGAGCCCAGGATAGCTGGTCACAGGGTGCACATGGGTCCATGTTGTGGGGGGGAAGGAACAGCTGAGCTAAGGCTTTGGTAGGGGTGGCTCGTGGGCCTGCTCTGCAAAGCAGTACTGTGGCCTTGACACCCACACTCAGGTTACAGAGGAGCTTTTGAATGATGAAGGTACATGACCCTCACTGCACCCAAGTCCACCATCCTGGGGACTTCATTTGGGTGTCCTTTGTCTGTAAGGGTCTCAGGATTAATCTGTATCTATGGTGATGGGCAACTACAGAGGGTGATGACAGTTCACATCCTTTTCGCTCCCAGGCTGGTGGCTCTCAGGCTCCTGGATTATCTGTTGGCAGCTAGCACTGGGAGCTGTGACACCGCCACATTGCATGGCAGAGTGCTCACAGAAAGGGACACCAACCTTCTTTGTATGCTGGGTACAGTGTTAGTGGCAGGGTGGCTGTATAGAGCCCTTGGAGTCCGTCCCCCCTCCCGGGTCTCCCTGGCTCTTGGATCTCTGGACCCTAGCTACAGCATCCTACCACGTTTGGCCTTGCCTCTGTGGCTCTAAGACATGTCACTCGTATTTCTCCTGGGGGTAGTCTCCAGGGTTCCCATGGATAGAAGAATATTGAACACAGTGGGTACCTAAGGAATGCATCTGGAGCCTTGTTTGGAATCTCAAAGCTGTTGTTACCCATACTTGCTTCCCTGTGCAGCACAAACCTAGCTGCTCTTGTGGGACTGTAATCCACGATGGTGGAAGCCAAGGGCAGGACACAGAGTACTCTGGTACTCTACCAGATACCTTCAGTGAATAAGAGACAGCTGTATTTCAAATACACATTCACTTAGCAGCCAGGGGCAGGCAGCCTCCAAGGCTCCGGAACCACAGCTGCAGTAGAATGGCCAGCTGCAGAGAATCTGGCTAACATGAGAGATGGCACCTTAAGAGATGACCATGTAGGCCCAGATATGACCAGAGAGCCCCAGAGGCCCTTGGGATACTTCCTGTATATCTAAGAGAAAGACTGGCACAAACTGTCAATGCTAAACTGGGAACTCTGAAGCCCTCAACAGGCTGGCCAATCTCTGCCACAGGGCTGTGGAAACGGAGAGGGAGCTACAGGTACACCATAGTTCGATGCCAGCAACAGTGGGTCAAGGTGAGAGGGAGGTAAAGAGTAAAGAAGGAAGCCGGGCGGTGGTGGCGCACGCCTTTAATCCCAGCACTTGGGAGGCAGAGGCAGGCGGATCTTTGTGAGTTCGAGGCCAGCCTGGTCTACAAAGCGAGTCCAGGACAGCCAGAGATATTCAGAGAAACCCTGTCTCGAAAAACCAAAAAAAAAAAAAAAAAAAAAAAAAAAGAGTAAAGAAGGAGGCCAAGGGTACAGAGGAAGGCAGGCAGTGGGGTGTGTCATTCAATGGAGGCAATCAGGACATTTATGCAGAAGCCAGCTCCAAGGCCAGCAGCCAGACCAGCAGGCCTCTGAGGTTGCCTCTTGTAGGCCATTTGGGACATCTTGCAGGCGTGGGCAGGAGCCCATTTCAACCTTCTCAGCCCTGTATTAGAGGCGGGAATTAAACCATTCTGTTCCGCTAAGGTGTTTCATTGACTTCTGGCAAAACACGATGTCCTGCTTCAAAGGGACGGCAGCACCAGGCTTAAGAAGGCTCATTGACATCAAAGAAATATTAGCAAACAGCCTAAGCATGAGCTGGCTGCACGTGCAAGCCACTCAGGCTGGCCCAGGAACATGTGGGCCCCGGCATGCAGGGAAATGGTGCTGAGGACAAGATGTGTACCCGTGTGGGTGGACCCCACATGTTTGCAAAGTAGTTCAGCATGTTGCCTCAGCAGAGGCTGCTCTGGACTCTTTTGCCACCCCCTACCCTCCCACATTCCTGTCAGGCTTCAGGTGGGGGGTGGCAGAGCTTGGTGCCTCTAAGAGCGAGCCTCCCTCACTCTCTCAAGACCAATGAAAAGGACTGAGCCCACACAGACCAGAACATTCCTCAGAGTAACAGGGACATGGGGGTGGAGAGGGATTTTCTTGATTCCCAGAAGCCCCTGCAGACTGTGTTGTGGGTGGAGAGTGGGAGAGGTAGCTGTAATGGGGACCAGAGCAGGCCATTCCCATCCCAGGGCTTCCCAGGCCTCTATCCAGTCGGAGCTTATTAGTAACTTCCCGCATCACTGTAGCAATGTGTCTTTGGATATTAGTCTCTGTCAGTCTAGGGGTGTCACCCATTATTACAGCAGGGAAGGCATGGAGGCAGGAGACGGGGCAGCTGGTCACACTGCACACATAGTCAGGGAACCGAGAGGCTAAGGGGTTAACTTTGAGCTTGTTTTCTTCTTGCTGTAGAGTATGAGGCCCTAGCCTACCAGAATAGTGTCAACAGCACTCAGAGTGGACCTCACACCTCAGTTAACCTGATCTAAATGCTCCCTCACAGACAGGTCCAGAGTTCTGTCCCCAGAATGATCCCAGATACTGCCCAAACAGACCTTCTAGGTATGGGCTATGATCTCTACCTCTCGGCTGCATGTACTGAGCCTGCACAGAGCTTTGAGATACCCCAGGAGAGTCCTGCCACAAGAACATGCAGGCAGTTCAAGAGAGAAAAAGAAAATCTACAAATTCCAAAGATTTCTCAGCACTCTTCCCCTACACCTTTTTTCTGAAAGTGGCTGTATGTTATGAGCTCTGAGGACATATATTTGCCCACAATTTATTATTCAATAACCTTTGAAGTACCTGAAACATGCAGAATATGGGTTTGTGATACGCTAGAAGAAGGGTATCAGGAGAACTGATTCTCAGTTCACCACTGAGGTCCCCTCTGATACTGGGGTCCATTGTACTGGGCTAGTGCAGTCCTACTATCTAAGCGCAGCCTCCTTAGAGTGAAACAAATCCAAGAGCAATGCTGCAGCTGTTCTTGGACTCCAGACCTTATCCACAATTTGGACCAGAGCTTTCACATCCTCCAAGTCCCCACATTGTCCTCTCGTATTCCTTGTTCACTACCTTTCCCTGACTCTGAGTCACCTGGCTGAGGGAAGGAGAATTCCACAACACAACTTTCTGTGTTCATTGAGTTACCCATTCATTGTTTGATTCACCTCATGGAACTTTGTTGAGCTCCCACTGGATGCTGCACAGAGGGGAAAACAAGCCTCATACCATCAGCACCCCAACCATGCCAGAGCCCTTTCTGAAAACTGGATGTATCCCTCAGCTCCGCCCTCTGCATGACTGTCCTTCCTCTAGGAATTCTTTCTTTCCAATGCCTTGCATGACTGGCTTTTCCTGAGTGGCAGATTACATCCTCTCCAGGTGCCTGGCTAGGGCTGGACTCTCCTAGGGCATAACCTCAGTTAACAGGAGAGCCCAGGACTTGGCTCACAGTTGGTGCTCAAGCCTATCTACCTCTGAAAGGCAATGATTTAATCAAAGTCTGGCTAGAACATTAAAAGGTGAATGAACCAAATGCACATGTGTTCCTAGACAGTTGCCCAGTGTGCAGCCATCTCTCATGCTCTGGTTCTCAGTGTCCTGGGACATCCACATGTCCAGACACCTTGCACACTGGCCCAGAGAACAGTGAGGCAGTGATAAAGTGATCCAAGGAGGTGCCTGGTCTCAGATCCTAGCTCTACCATCCTAGGCTGTGATCTCAGGAAGTTTACTTAACCCTCCTGAGTCCCATTTGCAAACAGGATATAAAAATAGCATGTATGATTACTGTTGCAAAAGGGAAGGGAGTAAACACTATCCATCTGGCACACGGAAGGCCTTTGCACACCCTTTTCACATGTGCACTCACACAGCACCATGCAAACCAAGGCAATAGACTATGCCACTGAGAACTGGCAAGCCAGGGGACAGGCAGGGTCACCATCAGGCTGATGTGAAAGGAGTTGGAGCTGGGTTGCATGATGTCTTAGTGTTTTGGTGACAGGGTTAAGTATGTGGCTTGCTGGGGCTGGCAGGGCACAGCAGAGGTTTTGTCGGCTTGGAGAAGTGGCTGGGAGCCAACAGCAGCCCCTCATCCTCCTGTCAGGCTGCTCCAGAATAGAAACTGGTTGGCTTTTGTCTCTGCCGAGTGGCCTTTTCTATGAAGAGATAACGAAGAACAATTAACCTAGCATTTGGGAGCAGCAACCTTTGACGCTCCAGTAGTTTCTCTGCCTTATAATTTTGGGACAATCAGGGTGTTGCAAGCTCCCAATTAAATCACAGTCAGACCCAGTGACTGTCAGAAAGTGGACACTGTAGCCAGAGGCCAAGGGGGACCCAAGGAAGGTGATAACCTGTGACTGGAAGGAAATTCAGATTGGGCGGGGCAGGAAAAAGGCCCTCCCCTGAGTGACAGCTGGGAGGCTTGCAGAAAGCACTGGGGGTGGAAGAGGTTTGGCCAAAGCATCTGGCCTGGTGCTGGCATGCTCCTTGGAGGAACAGGCTCTTGGCAGGCCTATTTGCCCTGTTTGGCACATCCTGGAGCAGCAACCTGCCCCAAGTGCCATCTGGAGGTGCGTGTCAGTTGGGTTGACTCCTTGCCTCCTCTGTCTCTGTCACTGAGAGCCACAAGCCAGGCCTAGCTCCTCCGACCCCTGCTGTGGTGAAAGAGCAGCCTCTTTAATTTTCTAAACTACTTGCTGGATCAAACACATGATGGCTCCTGCTTAAGCAACACCAGAGAGAGAAAGGAATGGCAGCCCCAGTGAGGACTTGCATCAGTAAGGCCTTGTGGGCCTTTGCAGTCTGTGTGCATCAGGGAGGTTGTGCTGGCTTTTTGAAACATGCTGCCTCTGTCCTGAGATCAGCTACCCATCTGGGGAACTCCCTCTGGTCTTCCCCTCCTCATTCTCAACATTGCTTCCCTTTGTGGAGCTCTGCAGATCCTAAAACAGCTTTTGAGAGCCCCACAGCTGCCCTGACCAGGCACAACTGTGCTCTCAAAGGAGGAAGGAACAGTGGAGTGTGAAGGCACATATCCTTGCCACAGTCTCTGCCATTCAGCCTCGTGAAGAGAGGTCAGACTCACCTCTGCTCTCTCTACAGCTGTAGCCACTCCGTCCCCAGCTCTGTTGGGAAGATGTGTGTGAGAGCTGGTGTCCCAAGGTGCAGATACCTTACTACAGGGAAAGCAAGCTTGAGTGCCTGTCCCACCCATCTGCTCCTACTTTCTGACACCACTGTCTCTAGGTACTAGACAATTCTACTGTACAATCGCTGTGTAGTCTGTAGTACCTGTCTTTGCCTGGCCTGCTTTCTCTTCAGGCTCCTGGCAGCTCCCATTGACCGACCAATCCCATTCTTATGTCTGAAAACCAACACCAAAAAAAAAAAAAAAAGTGCCCTCCTTCAGTCAATAGAAGAACTGCATACCTGTATCCTACTGACTTTGGGATCTTCCCACATAATCTCTGCAGACATGTCAGAAACAATAAGAAAAGTCCAGCTGACTAGCTCAGATTCTGATGATGTCCCAACTGGTTTGTGCCGTGCATGGCTTTGCAGGGGAGGTGGCTGTCAGTTCAGCAGAGTGACCCCTTGAGAAGCCATCTCTCTTCTTCCCTTTATGGATGGGGAAGTTGAGGCCCAGAGGAATGAATACACGCGCACCAGGTCACTCTTCTGTGTAGCTGCAGTGTAAATGAAAACCTGAGCAGTGGTACTGAGCTTTGGATGACAGGGGACAAAGTGACCTGCAGTAGATGAAACTGGGTGCTGACTGGCTGTGGGCTGCCATCCCCGTGGCGACATGAGGAGGGACAGTACTGGATAAGTGACCTCCTACCTGTACTTTTGAGTTTGTAGCTTCCTGTGGGAATTAACTGTGAGTGTCAACTAGCATACAGGACTGACAGTGGTGGGAAAACGCAGGGGTGGGTGTCACTTGCTAGTTTGCAGGTGGCAGATGAAGGGCACCTTGGTACAATGTCCAACTAGTTTCTCAGCTGCTTCATCATGTGCCGAGCAAATGCAGAAGCCACCGCGCAATTCGTTCTGTTTCCCACTGAGGATGTCTCTGGAAGGGGGAGATTATTGATTTTTAAAAGCTGACACATAAACTCTAAGCTATTCGCACTGCTCTTTGGTCCTGGCTGTGGCCTGGTGGGGAAAGACAGCCATTTCCGTCATCCACAGACAGACTAGACAGTAATAAACTCACCTCTGCAAGGCCAGTACATAGCCCGCTCTGTAGCGGGAATTTCCGCTCCCTGAATGGCTGCTGTGTGCCTCCTCATCAGCACCAGGGCCCTCCAGTTCCTGTGAGTGTGTGAGTGGGATGGAGGTTAGGAAGGAGGACCTGTGTGGAAGGCCGGGACTGAGCACCACACACAGACTGTGGTTCTGACATGCGCAGTTCCGTAGTAGCTGGGTCATTTCTTAAGCGCTCTGAATCCAGGGTTCCCATCTATGATGTGAGGGAGCAATGGCACCCTGTGGAAACCTGCTGCCCCTGAGCCAGAGGAACTGTGGGAGGACCGCAGGTTAGCAGCTCAGGAAGTGGCCTGAGAATGGGCACCCGTGAGCAACCAGGATGGACAGACACTTCCTAGATGCACCGTGTGCACTAAAACAAACTTTCTCACTCTCTGTCCAGTCTGTACCACCCCCACCCCAAGCTTCCTTCCCACACAGAGAAAATACCCGGGGTGTTCCCTCCTTAATGATTATCTGCCCTTTCAAAACCACTCAGATGTTGGCATGGCAAGGTATGCCCATAGGTACAATAGCGGCATGAAAATAATGGGGATAACCAACCATTTTAAGGTCCATTGTACAGGAAGAACTGAATGCCTGGTGCTGTAAATCTGTCCAAGCACTCCTGGTTGGGGAGCTCACATGTTGTTCTATGGGTTAATCTACTAGTATTATTTTTGCTAAATGAAAAACATAGTAACAAACTGCCCTCTGAAAATT
Source organism: Lophiomys imhausi (assembly GCA_907164525.1). Taxonomy (NCBI): domain Eukaryota; kingdom Metazoa; phylum Chordata; class Mammalia; order Rodentia; family Muridae; genus Lophiomys; species Lophiomys imhausi. The sequence goes on along the minus strand of CAJQZJ010034481.1, from coordinate 308,849 downwards.
CTCATCTCTATACCCATAGATTAGGTCAGCGCTCAACCTTTATCAGGGAAGTTTCTTTGTACAGTGAATGATGGTTAGAACAGGATCTCAATAAGTGATTAAACTGCAAAGAACAAGCGTCTGTAAAATGCTCAATTACAAATGGTACATTTGTATTATTCCCTTCCCAAGGCTCAGGGACCATCTCAGAAGGGGGGTGGAAAGATGCTAAAAGGTCAGGGCGGAACAAAACAGTGTCAGAGAAGTAGTGTGTGTGTGTGTGTGTGTGTGTATGTGTGTGTGTGTGTGTGTGTGTTGGAGTCATTTCACATTATAACTGTAACAGCCTGAACCTGGCCTCTACAGACTCATGGTCATCTCATCATGCAAAATGCGTCCAGTCCAAAGTCCCCACCATGTTAAATATCCCAACACTGTCCAAAAGTCCAAAGTGTCTGCCGAGACTCAAGGCAGTCTTCTTCATCAGAGTGTCTATAAAATTAACCAAAGAAAACAAACAAAAGTCCCAGCTTGCATACTAATACCCAATGGTACGGAGGCATCCACATTCCATAAGGGAAGAATGGTAAGAAAACCAGGACAGGGTGGACCAAAGCAGGATCAAATCCACCAGAGAAAGCACCAAAACCTGTAGTGTATATGCATATATATATATATATATATACATGTATATGTGTATGTATGTATGTATATATATATATATATATATATATATAAAACCTGTAGTTATATATCAGGTGTTGGGTTTGTTTTCCTTCTTAGCGATGTATGAGATCTTTGCTTGCGTTTGGGCTGCAATCATCCTTTCCTGGTTTATCTCCACTCTCTTTCTTTGCAGGATGAGATGCTCCATATTCATTCAATCAACGTGCTGCTCATTTTGATGGCTTCTGAATGCTGTATCTTACTCAAAACAGCCTATTCTATGCCAAAAATTTAAGCATTCTTTTGCATTTTCTCATGGTTCTGTTGTGATTTAAGCCCCTTCTTTTCAGTCAGATCTAAGTGGAATCAACTTCAGAAGACAAGGGACCCTCCTTATCTTTCCAGATGGCCATCTTGCTTCACATCACTGAGTGATGCTTCTTTCTCTTAATTGAAATATTATCTTAATTATATATGAATTTTCAGAAACCTTCTTGCCCCTGGTTTCCAGGTTTGCAAAATGGGAATAATGATGAGTTGGGATTGTCCTAAAGGCTCTTGAGATACTTGTGAGCCTACAGAACTGTGTGTCGCATGGGTTGGAGGCTCAGTGAATGCTAACCACCGCTCCTATTAATTCCTCCAGATGGACTTGACTATTTGATTTACTTCCGGACATTACGTTCTGTGCTTTAGCAGATGTGCTGTCTGGATTTGCACTTCCAAGCAAGAGAGCCTACTCTGCAGACTAGAGAAGAAAAGGGATCTACTAGAGATTGTATCAACTCAGACAGTTAGAATTCCCTATTGTTGCTTTAATGTTTCACTTTCTCACTTTTTCCTTATTTGATTGCATTGGCTAGTGAGGGAAACACAATGTTTAACACTATCTATCACCAAGGGCCTTATTGTGAGGAGAATGCTATACAACAATCCGCCTTCTCACTGTGCTCTATAGGGTCCTCGGAAGGCTAGAGAATGGGTAGAGATGCAGCCAAGGTGGCCGTGGAGCCGCGGGAGGCTGCTCTGTTCTCAAGGGATTTTGGCCTTGGGGAACAGACATCAGGACCGCCATCACTAGGAGCCCCACAAAGTCAGATTCCATGCAGCATCTGAGTCTCATGTGTGGCACCTGGTTAGTAGAGCTGCTATCCCAATGCTCCGCCAGCTACAAGGCTGGTTGTTTTGCTTGGGAAAGGCAGATCCATGGTGACCAATATACTCCTAACACGGCAAGTATCCAATGGACACTAGATGACCCAAAACATGACAAATGTCTATTATAAGTTCTGACTACTCAGAAGAATGACTTTCAGGCTGGTGAGTTGACACCTTTAACATCTAATTATCGATGGTTTTTCCCTTTCAGAGATTGCTCATCTCTTCTTAGATACAGGCTTAGTTGGCTGGGTTAAAAATTCCTGTTTGTATTTTTGGATAGCAGTAATATAGACTAATGTCTAGAGGAGTAGAGTCTGCCAAACATGGCTTTTCCCACCCAAGAACGACAATTGTCTATTTCATTGCTTTAGTCCTGATTTATGTTCTCCGGAAGAGTTAGAAACATTTCCCTTCATACATTAGTTGCATTCAGTATAGAATAGATTTCTAGGTATTTAATCTTTTCTCATTTTTGTTTGTTTTTTTTTTTTTTTTGGTTTTTCGAGACAGGGTTTCTCTGTGTAGCCCTGGCTGTCCTGGACTCACTTTGTAGACCAGGCTGGCCTCGAACTCGCAAAGATCCGCCTGCCTCTGCCTCCCAAGTGCTGGGATTAAAGGCGTGCGCCACCACCGCCCGGCTACTCATTTTTGTTTTAAGTGAGTTCTTTTCTTTTTCTTTTTTAAAAAATTGACTATTGTTGTGTGTGAGAAAGCCACTGATTTTTTTTTTTTTTGGTATAAATTAATTCAAACTAAAACTCATTTAGTTAAGTCAAGGTTGTGGCACACACCTTTGATCCCAGCATTCAGGAGGCAGAGGCAGAGGGATCTGTCTGTTCTACATAGAGAGTTACAGGACTGGCAGAGCTATGTTAAGAGACCCTGTCTCAAAAAACCAAACCAAAACCAAACCCGAAACAAACAATCAAAACCTACCAGAGTTCTTTTAGTGTTGTTTGTTTTTGAATTAAAGGTTTAAAAGAATTCTCCTTCTTTTCTTGGTCTATGTGTGTGTGCACATGCACAAGGGTGCCACGGTGCGCATCTGGAGGTCAGAGGACAACTGGTGGGAGTTGGTTGTCTGCTACAACACCAGCTCTGGCGACTGAACCTATGTGGCCAGGTCTAGGAGCAAGCGCCTTTACTTATCTCATTAGCCCAGGTTTATTTTTCTCTTTTTAGACAGTTTGCTAATTAACTCTGGCTGGCCCTATGTTCACTGTGGAGCCCAGGTTGTCCCTCAAACTTATGGTAATCTTTCTGCCTCAGCAGCCTGAATGCTGGGAGTGTAGGTTTGCATCACCTTGCCTGGCTTAGCAGTGTTTTATTTTGATGTTGGACCTTTAAATTTGTTCTCTTAGTTAATTACATTGTACAGAAAGAACAGTGTTTAACTCTACGCACCGCAATGAGTACTCTTGCCATGGTGTGCTGAATAAGAACCACGTAAACTTCAGTAGTCAGAGGAATCCCAAAAGGTGACTCATCCAGGCCTGATCTGGCTGGGTTTGCCTCAGCAGGGTTCAGTGTCCATGTTTCTCAGCCTCCTTGGACCTCTGAGTAGATGTCAATTGTCTCATTCTCATATAGCGGAGTTGAAAGCAGTGGGGAGAGGCCATGATTCTTCTTACATCCTAGGGGCGGAGCTACTTCCCCCACTTTTTTTTTTTTTACTTGCCACAAGAAGTCACATGTAGGTTGATCCTCAGGGAGAAGATTCTGCCGAGGCTTGCACAACGATGCAAGCTCCTTCAAGATCTTTGTGTTTGTTCCTGATGTTCCTGGGAATGATTCCATTGGTTTTCCATTAGAAATGATTCTCAGAGTCAGGAGTGATGGAGTTGGCCTGTAATCTCAGTACTCAGGAGGCTGAGGCAGCAGGATTGGGAGTTCAAGGCTAGCCTGGGCTACATAATAAAGACTGTCATTAAAATGAACGAGTAAATAAGCAAATGAACAACAAAGAAATGATTCTAAGTTTTGGCTGGAGTTATATAAAATGCATATCATTACCGGAGTGGTCTATTTTATTAAACATTTAAGTCAAGATTTTAAGTCAACTGATTTGTTGGCAGTTGTGGAAAATGCTATGATTTTCTTTAGTATGATGAATCATATGAGTTGACTCATGAAGAAGCATCTTAAATTACAAGAATAAGCCCCAAGGCGGTGGGTGGCATGTTACCCCTTTCAAATGCATATGCGTGTGTTCTACTTGCTCATGTTTTCCTTAGGACTTTTGCATGTCATTGCCTTAATGACGATGGCACACGGTCTGCAGCTATCCATGGCTGGAGTTCAGACGCTACGATGCTGTGAAGGTGATGTGTTCACAGTAGTAGCTGAACTTGAATCCTGAACATGTACCTTTCTCTACCTGGTGGATACAGAGTCATCAAGGAAGCAGCTGACAGCTTGCAATGGGTTCCTGTGTTAAACTGAGCTATATAGTAGGTCAGGCTCACAAAACCGGCTTCCTACCACGATCCTTCCCCTTCTGATATCGTCTCTAGTCTCATTTCTGTTGCTGTGGTAAACCGCCCTGACTACAAGCAACCTAGGCAGCGGAAAAGGTTTAATTTGACTCACAATCCCAGGATACAGCCCATCACAGCAGGGAAGTCAAGGCAAGAGGAACTTTAAACAACCGAGCTCATCCGATCCACAGTAAGGAGTGCAGAGAAAGGGACGCATGCGTACTCAGTGTTCAGCTCACTGCACAGCTCAGGGCCCAAAGCCGGGTAATGGCGCCGCCCACTTTCAGGCTGAATCTTCCCATGTTAGTTAAGGCAATCAAGACAACCTCTGCAAGACAGGCCCACAGGCTAACTGGATCCAGACAGTCTGTCCTGAGACTCCTCCCCAGGTGGTGGTTAGTATCACATTGCGTGTTTGAGGACAGTAGCCCACTGTAAGTCGAGGGCACTCGTGCCATAGTCTCTGCTTATCCGACAACTTTGGGGTTCTGTCTTTACTTTTCTGCTGGATTTTTAGGCTCTAGTTCTCACTGGTATTTGGGAGAGGTGGAGTTTCCCCCTCCTGGAGACCTTGATGGAGTCTCTCCGTGGAGAGTGCGGCTAGTTCTGAAGTTGATGGTGGCTTTTTGACAGCATTCTCCTTTGTGGCCCTGAGCAATGGGGTTCATTTTCATTATTGATGCTTTCTTTGAAAATCCACCCATTTTGTTCATTTGTTTGCATTTATTTTCAACCATCTGAGCTGAGGTCTCTATTCTAATTCTGTCCCTTCCCCCACATGTGGTTATTATCTCATTATCTCTTTAACTGCTTCTGAGTCCCCTTTCTTTCACAATTAGCTTAATCGGGATTTTGTCTGTTTCATTCCTTGAATGTTGGCTCCACCTAAGAAAACTGCCATCCGTTCAAACCTGCCCATGACGCTTGCCATGACACTTACATTTACACCAACCCCAACACCCTCATGCCTGCTACAGCCAAGCCACTCTCCACCTTCAATCTTGCCACCTCTGTCCTCTTGAATCCTTCTCCATATCACCCTAAAGACAACTAGGCCAAGTGCCCATGTACTTACACCCCTGAGACCATGAGCCAAAATAAACTTATCTTCTTTTTAAGCTGTTTTTTTAGGCATTTTGCCATAGGGATGGAAATCTGGCTAACACAGTTAGATTATAGTATAAGACACCTGCAATATTCGCTGTGCCCCATTATCATCTGGGAGTGGCCACGTGACCCAAGTACTAAAGAGTTAAGCAGACCCATGCCTGCCACTGAAGGATCTTGGGAAATTGAGGCTCCCCCAGTATAAAGCAGACTTAGCATGACTGTCTTTTCTTTTCTTCCTACTTTCTGGTGGGAATTAGAACATGACATGTAGAGCAGCAGCAGCCTTCTTGTCAACTTGAAGAAAAAGGTAAACACACTGACCTTGACTCCACCAGTGGCCATCCTTCTTTGTTGTGCAGAAAAATGACTGTTATCTGTTCAAATGACTGTGGGTGAGTTTTCTGTGACAGCTGAATCTATTCCCATTGGTATAGTTACCTATTGCTGCATAACAAACTGAATCATGGAGCAAAAAACCTCAGCCATTTTTAAAAAGCTCATGACTCTTTGTGTCAGGAATTCTGTCATGGTGCAGAGGGCTACCTCATCCTTCACCTCCTGCTATCTGGAGCTTGTTACAGGTGGCAGTAGCAAATCTACTTCTGGATGCCCTGTGAGATCTGTTGGGTTGGGATGATGCCATAGATGGTTTTTCATGCACAGGAATTATTGCTTGGGTCAGATGGCCAATGCTTTGCCTGACATTCCTTGGCCTCTAGGAAGGTTCATTGTAAAGGCATGAGTTTCTGATCAACATAGTCCTCTGGTGGTGGGGAGGTGTAGCTATCGCCCATGGTAGTTAGCTCTCTGAGGAGCTGGTATACCTAAAAGGTGGGCAAAGCTTCAGCCTCCATCTGCCAGTTTCGTTTCCACTTCCACTTATTGGTTAGAGGAGCCCCAGGCTGCAGAGAGCTGATGGGTGGAGGAGCACCACCCCTGTTTAGGGCAATGATAGTGAGTTTGGGGATGAGAAGAGGTAAGAGCTCTCTTGGAGACAAGAGGCAACTGTGTGGCAGACAGAGAGACACAAAATCCAGTTCTGGCCTTGACTCCTGCCACCTGGGTGCCCACCACTCATGTGAAACCTGTGGAAAGTGTCCAGACTCCTGGTATCAGCACACTGGCCTCTTATCTGGTCCTCAGCTCTGGCTTGTTGAACTCCTTGTGTGTTTCACTACCCCAAGGCTCTCTCCAGACTCTGCGCTTTGGGGCAGGCATCTCTTGATGCCGACATGCCTTCCACTCCATTCGTCTTTCTACTTCTTCTTACCCTTCACAATCCACCTTCAAACTGCCCTCCTAGTAGCTTCTGTCTTCTCCCACTCCCCACTGAGTTCTCATGCCAGCCTGGCCCATCTCTCTTGAGTCTCGGTACTTATCTGAGAATGGGAGAACTTTGAGCTGTTAGGCCTGTGGCTTTTATCTTCCTGCCCTAGTTCCCAGCATGGCGCCAGTACAGGGTGGTGGTGGGCAGTGTCTGCAGAAGAAAAAGCCCTGCAGATTCATGCAGAATGCAGGGCACACTGATGGGAGACCCTCAGGGGGCCTGCCCTGGCAGCACTCTGCTCTGAACCCTCCCAGGGGAACTGGGATTGAGGCTGCAGTTCCCTCTCGAAGAACTTGAAGCTCTTGAAGGCAATGGAAGAGTGAGCATCCAACTTTGGACTGGGAGCTGTGGTGAACAGCCAAGGTCAGAGGCTGTGTCCTCTGATTCGCCTCCAGTCTGGTCCTTTATAAGGAGCCCTGTGAGGACTGCAGCTCAACGTCCCAACAGAACCCCCGGGGCCTCTGTCTTTCCCAGTCATGAAATCCAACACATAATTTGAAAACACATGTTTTTTTGTTTGTTTGTTTTGCTTTTTTTTTTTTACAACTTTCTAAATTTAAAATTTTAATTGTTCTATACTATGTTTCATAAGGCAGTTCTGACGTAAGCACATGATAAATTGGAGGGCATTCCCCCAAGCCCCTTTCCGGATCCTCCCCACTTCGGCTATTCTCCCCATCCCCCTCAAAGCAGTTCTGCTCTAACAGTGACAACGTTGCCATAGATGTTTCTGTATCTATAGGGGATGTGCAGAGTCTAGGACTCAGGAGTGAGAGAAAACATATGCTGTTTGTCTCTCTGAGGCTGGCTTAACTTACGTAGCGTGATTGCTTCCAGTAGCATCCATTGATTCCCAGATGACACGGTTTCACTCTTTATGGCTGAGAAGAGGTCCATTGTCCACATAAGCCACATGTGTCTTCTCCACTCCTCTGTTGTTGGATACCCATGTTGGGTCTATTGCTTAGCTATTACTCAGAAGGCTGTGACAGACATTGACAGGAAGGGATCTCTGTGTTGAGCTGACCTGGAGTCCACTGGGTAAATAGCCAGGAGTACCTTAGCGAGCTCATATCATAGGTCTGCTCTTTGTAGTGTTTTGAAAAAACTCTTTGCTGGCTTCCAGAGTGGCTGGACTAGTTTACATTACTATTAGTATTATATGATCCCTTTCATTCACATTTTCTCCAACATTCTTTGTTACTTGTTTTCTCAATGATTGCTGTTCTGCCTGAGATTATGGAGCTAAAGGTGAAATGAAGGCCAAAGAACTTCATATGAAAAAAACATTCACGCTGACTAGCTATCAGAAAAAGGAAAATTAAAGACACTTTCAGATTCCATCTCACCTTAGTCAGAAAAAACACCTGTTTTGGACCCAGCTATCTGCTGGGAAAGCTCACAAGCAGGGTGCTGAGAAGCTGCAGAGAGGAAAAAAAAGTTCCTAGCTGAATCCCAAGCCTGAGGACAGGGAGCAGGCTGTGGTGTTGGACAAAGCTGCAGCTGTAGGAGCCCACAGCTGGCCTGCGTCTCCTGCTCCTGTTGAGCTGCATGTAGCCATACTCTCATTGACCTTGTCTGTGTCTCCTCAGCTTCTCCCTAAGGATCTCAATGGCCCAGGTTTTGGAGCACAGCCTCGGAGGGCGTTGGTTCTTCCCCTGAACTGGTGACCCAGCAAAGGGTCCTTTGCATGAGCAAGGTGAGAAGAAAGGGGCCGGAAAGATCAATCTGGCTTATCCATGGAGTCTGAGTTCGAGGAAGTGGGATGGAAGGAGACTTCAGGAGACTCTTCCTGTCCCCTTCATGACAGATGGTGGTGGTGTGCAGTGGGAGGTGGTGGAGCTGCTGGCACAGGAGAAGTGGAAGGACATCTTGGATGTGCAGGTAGAATGGAAAAACAGAAGAAAAGATGAGGATGGGGCTGCAGGAGCTGGAGAGTCTGGGATGGCTGGGAATGAAATTGATGGTGGTGAGGACTTCCCTGGAATGGCTTCTGGGAGGTGGCAGTGGAGAGGATAGGGAAGCAGGAAGGAGGTCAGGGCTCCAGGTTGTTGCTGGCCCATAGAGAGGAAAGAAATATAGTAGAGGAGACCATGGGGCCAGCTGCACACTTGCCCTTCTACATGTGTAGCAAGTGAGTGCACTGTGACAGTTCCTAGTCACGGTGTGGGGGGGACCCTTTTCCAAATCTATGAATGCCCGTGTTCTACTCTAGGGACGCCTCAGGCCAGTGGTGTCTGTGAGTACAGCTTCCAAGGTTCTGTGTGCTACAGCATGCTCACACAGGGCATCTATGTCCTTGGTGGGCAGCATCATTTTGTTTACAAATTCCAGAAGGAGATTTCAGGTCAATGGAAAAGCAGAAGAAAAGATGAGGACTGCAGGAGCTGGAGAGTCTGGGATGGCTGGGAATGAAATTGGAAGAGGTCATGGCGGGGTCAGTCAGGATGAAGTAAGGTCATCAGTAAGTGTTTGAGACACTTTAAGTCATCTTTGTTCTGACAGTAATTACCAAGAACATGTACATATTCAGAAAGAGTCTGAGATGGAGCAGAAGAGTGATGTGATCCATTGGTGATGTCTGCTGTGGCGCAGTAGAGCCCTGAGGGCTCTGTACTTTCTGCCACTTCACCTATTAAGAAAGATCTGTTACATGTGGGGGCTTCAAGAAGCCTGTCGTAAGACCCCCATTGTAAATAGCAATGCTGAGGCCATGGCGGCAGTGAGCCAAAGCTGAGTTTGAAAATACCCAAGTAGTGACTGAATTTTGGAGAGCTGGGACAGCTGAGGGGATACTTCACCCTATCTCCTCCTTTAATGAGGACATGAAGGAGAAACAAGAAACAACAGGGGAAACCGGACCTACCAGGACTTCCTCTCTCCTCCAGCAAAAAACACCCTCAGTGAGAGAGCGCATGCCCAGCAGCGACCCCACACAGGACACCTTCTGGGTCCCTCTCCTCCTCCTTGTAAAGTCAGCGCGTAATTACCGGAAAGCATTTTTAACTGAATTTTAGATGAGCATTTTGACAAAATATAACATTGGCAGCAATCGTTATCAAACATTCATGTGTAGTAGGAGAGATAAAGCCCGGGATCCATAATTCATACGGTGTGTGTATTACCAAGCCTGCACCAGGGGCTGAATCTCAATGAAGCTGCCCGAACGCTATTTTCTGCCAGACTCAGGGCTTCTTCATTTACATTATTCACTAGGTCTTCCAGAACAGTAAATCTTAAATATATATATTTGTGTTGGGAAGACCGTGTGTGCATGTCTGTATACACACAGAGGGATGAGCACCCGTTTCGGCAAAGAGTCAGTGGGTGTGCGCTCCAGCTGGAGGAGCACATGGTGGTAACAGGAAGTCTTGGTGTAGGTGCAGGCACGTCACTGTGGGCTCCCTTGATCCATGCGCAGGTAGTAAACCCACCCACCCCAGGGCTTCCATCTTCAGACCCACTAACATTGCCCTTGGAACCTTGAAATGCAATGGACCACAGCGAGTTCAACTGTGGCACCTGAAGAGCCAAGCTTCTTCAAGTCCACTCTCTGCCATGTGTAGGGACTGTCCCCTGAGACTACAATGTTCAACTGGGAAGGGAACATTCTGAAGGGTGGCTGGATTCTACCTCTTTCTGATGTGACACTGCACTTCATGTACTGGTGTTCACTTGCCACAAAAGGCACGAGCTTCTTCTTTGATCCCCATGTCCCAAGATCCAATTAAGTTAAAAAATGACGCATGCTTCCCTATAGCCACCTTCATGAAGTCCAACAGGATGAGTCTTCTAGGGCACAGGACAATCATTAGTGCTGTCAACACAGCAGTGGGTCTTTGGGGGTCTCCATCCCTGTGCTCTTCTTCCCATGGCTTGTGTGGTGCTTTCTGGGGGCCTCCCACACCCACTTCAGGACCAGAAGCCTAGAACTTGGTGCACTGCCTGAAGCTGAGTTCATCTCAGGATGTCCTTCAGGTAGAGCTCTGTCTCTTCCCAGCTCTACAGCTGCTAGATGGGTCCCCAAGAAGCCCCTGGCTGCCTTGTAGCCTCTCAGGTATGACCTATGTATCTGCTTCCACCCTATTGATATCAGCTTTTCCCTCCATCACCCCCACACTTCACCCTCCATGGGTACCCATTCCAGCTCACTCTCTGGTGAACTTCTTGTGGGCTAGATCTCATGGCAATCTTAGAGAACCTGGCTCAACAAGACTAGTCGTCTGAGGGAGCAGAATCCAGGTGGCATGAGAGGTAGCCCATCAGTCAGTCAGAAGCACTGTAGACATACTTATTGGTGGTGTGGGGAGTCTGAGAGCTCGTTGGAGGTGACAATGCTTGGACCACTGGGAAAATCTTTCTCTGTGGAGAAACCGAGCTGGAGGGAAGTAAGGCAGGAAGTTAAAAATGATAGCAAATTCATAATTACAAGGACAATGAAATTATATGGCCCTTGCTGAATGCAACCCATGAATTGGAAACAAACAATAAAAAGTACTACACGAGTAATTAGCAATTTAAGGCTGAGTGTGAAAGTTTCAGGCTTTCCAATGTCCACTGGGAGTTTCAGTTCTGCAGTAAGGGATTGGGGCAGGGCACCGAGGCTAAGGATCTAGGCTTGGTTACAAGGCAGAGCTCCAAATACAGGCTTTTGTAGTCTTAACCCCAGGTTAGACCAAGGTCTCAGCCTGGTTGAGAAGGAGCCGGATGATGGAAGCTGCCATGGAGGTGTCTGGGTCAGTGACGTTGAACATTTGGAAATCGGGTTTGTTAGCCCCTGGGTCTACTGTGTAGCCTGTTCTCTGCCGTCCAAGACCAATGTTCTGCTCTTGTGCTTGCTGGAAGTTGGTGCTAGGTTCTACCTTACAGGAGCTCATGCTGCCTACTGAACTCCCTTCCCCTCCTGGGCACAGCTAAAAGCCAGGATCATATTCAGATGAACAACCAGGACAGAGCTGGGTCTTCTAAGGGGAGGGAAGAAGTTGGTGAGGGTGGGTCAGGGCTGTCTGAAGAATGTGGGTGAGGACTAAGAGTGGATGCATGGCAAGCTGGGAGTGGGAGTAGGAGTGAGAACCAGGGCAACACAAGACAGAGCTTACTGACATGGCTCCTCCTCTTTGGGTGGTGGGCTCTGGGAGAGGAGGCTAGTATGCTGCTCCTGGGGCACATGGGAGCAGGGAAAAGAAGGTCCATACTATGCAAAACAGAAATTCCAGCAGTACTATGGCTGGTGTTGGGAGGAGCCAGCAGAGAAGAGGGTACAATGGCAGGCTGGAATCCACCCCTACTGAGCCCACATCAGGGCCCTGGCTGTCTGCCATCTCCCTAGTGAGAGAAAAGCAGAGCTTTTGGTGGTGGCTTGAGCCTCCGTAGACCAAGATTGGCAGTAGGTAACATTGGCAATAACGATGGGGACAGGTATGAAATTACCCTCAGACCATGGTAGACATCGTGACCATCATGAGCAGTAAGGGCAGAGTGGAGCCTAGGGGACCTGGCCTGCAGATTTATGCTCGTGGCTTGTAGAAGAGGATGTTTCTAGGGCAGGAGGACTAATCCTGTCTTTTTTCTAGGCTGTAGAACTCTTGGTCCTAAAATCAAGGAAATTCTGATCCTGCTGAGGTGAATGGGTCATCTTATCTTTGGGGAAACTAACAGAGTGTTGAGTCATATGCACACATACCACCACACACATACTTACACACACACACACACACACACACACACACACACACACACACACTGTCTCTCATTCATGATATATCAGAAACAAGTATTAAGGTAATTGTTTCAACAAAAGGGAAGAAAAAAAAGCAGAGGTTGGGGGCTGGGGAGATGAGGAAGAGGAGGAGGAAAGAAAGAAAGAAAGAAAGAAAGAAAGAAAGAAAGAAAGAAAGAA
>CAJQZJ010034481.1:273759-294326 GCA_907164525.1 Lophiomys imhausi | reverse complement strand
ACACACACACACACACACACACACACACACACTTTTTCCCTAAACCTTGATGATGTTAAACCATATCTCTGTTACCCAGAATGGACAGTCAACTTTGAGGCATTGACATTGGGCACAGAACTTGAAATTTTCCATTCAATTTCATAGTTGACTACCACATTACCTCATACAGTTCCTCCTCGTTCTCTCTCTCTCTCATTTTTTCTTTTTTCGTCTTTTGAGACAGGGTCTTACTGTGTAGCTCTGGCTGTCCTGCAATTCACTTTGTAGACCAGGGTGGACTTGAACTCCCAGAGATCTGCCTGTCTCTGTTTCCCAAGTTCTGGGATTAAAGGGCTGCACCACCAAGCCTGACTTCTGTTTCTACTTAAAAGACTTCTGGACCAGTGTTTTATTCAGTTATCTTCCCTTTCCAATTTGTATCAGCTACAATCTGAGCAGCTCCTCTCTATGTATCAGGGCTTCCTGTGGGTTTGACCGCCTTCCTGGACTGGAACAAGCTGTGAACGGCATCTGAAATACGGAGCTTTTCCCTGCTTCTCTTCCCTTTAGGAGTTCATCATACCTTCACCTCCCCTTTTCTGTTTGTTGCCCTAAGTATCCCACCTCATTCCTTTTGCAGAGTCCTTCCAGAATCCTATGCAGCTCGGCTTCAACCCCTTACAGTGGCAAATAATTGGACCAGGTCACATGGCTGTTAAGTTGCAGAACTTGGTTCACACCTGGGTTGGTTGTCTACAGAGCAAGATCAGTGATAGGGTGGACCTTTCAGGAAGTGACTCCTAGGGCTGGCTCTCTCCTGCTGTAGGAGTGGACAGGCCAGCCTCACAGAGAAAGACCTGTGCTTAAGCACTTCGGAGAGGAGAAGAATTGCAGAGGATGAGGTTGTGGGACAGTGGTAGTTAAGCACATGTGGGCCAGTCATCTTTAGACAATTGTAACACTGGGCAAAGTCACTCAAGGTCTAACTCAATGTCCTGTCCCACAGCCCTCCTGAGTATCTGCAGTACAGAGAAGCTAGGTAAGCTAGGTAAGTCACAAAGCTCTTTGAAGGTGAACTGGGGTCTTCTCAAAGCCTGCTGGCTTCTTTGCCTCGCTGTTCACGAGCCTACAGGACAGGGACAGGGATAGGGACAGTATGATCAGGGACACTATGATCACTTCATAAGCAGGTGGCAGAGTCCTAGCCACAATATTGTCACTTCTTCTGATGTGACTGTAGCTGGTAGGACTGCATACCAGTGTGTTAGCATGTGAGCCCTGAGAGGACAGAGATGGTGGTGGCCTCATTTACTGAGTGGGGGCTTGTTTCCAGCTCCAGCAACGGTGCCTGGAGGGGATGTGGGTACCCATTGTTTTACTTGGTCATCACAATATGAGATAATGAGCTGCTCACAGGGCCTGAGCTCGCCTGTGCAAGACTTACACAAGATCAAGCCAGTCAATATTCTATCGTGGTTGGAGGAAGGGGGACAATAGTTCCCTACTCTTATCTGAGGAACTACAGGCAGTTGATGAGTTTTAGGGTAGACAGAGTCAGTTTTCTTTAAGGGTGTGGTACCTGGGTGGTTGACCATGATCCAGAGGATGCCCCACCCCACCACTGGACTCAGCAGGTGATCAAAAACAAAAAAAAAGATGTGAATTAGGGAGGAGTTAGGATGGTAGGGGTGAGTCTGGGAGGAATTAGGAGGAATAGGTATGGATATGATCAAAATACACTATGTGAAGTTCTCAAAGAATTAGTAAAAGTATGCCCAATAAAACAATTAAAACTGAAAAAAAGATACAATGAGCTCTGGGCCTGGGTTGTAGCTCAGTAGGTGGAGTGATCAGTTAGCACACAGGAGGTCCTGAGTTTAATGAAGTCCCCAGTACCCCATAAAATGGGAGCCATGGTGCACATCTAACAAGTGGCAGGAGGATTGAAAGCTCAAGGACAGCCATGGCTGCAAAGCGAGTTTGATGTTAGTCTGAGCTACACGGGATCCTGCTTGAAAAAACAAGGCAGGGCCGGGCGGTGGTGGCGCACGCCTTTAATCCCAGCACTTGGGAGGCAGAGGCAGGCGGATCTTTGTGAGTTCCAGGCCAGCCTGGTCTACAAAGTGAGTCCAGGACAGCCAAGGATACACAGAGAAACCTTGTCTCGAAAAACCAAAAAAAAAAAAACCAAGGCAGGAGGGATGATAAGTTTTGTAATTAGTGTGAGCTGAGTACCCGGTAGCCATGGCTTTTTGGGACTTGATCTTTCCATCTGTGTGAAGAGTTCAGTCACAGCTGAACTTTGTCCCCATCTTCTGGGGAGCAGTTCAAGGTGGAGAACAAGCTAGGAGACCCACTTTGTTCTCCAGCAAGTCTTGGTTCAGGTCCAAAGAGCTCTCACATTCACATGCAGCTCTCTGCCCAAGACAGGAGTTCCGAAGGTCCTCATCAAGGACTCCTGTCCAGCCCGTGACATTGCTGGATAGGCCATGTTATTATAGAGATTTGTTTTGCTTTTCTTCTTCTTCCTCAGAGAAGTAGGGATTCTCCATACTCCAAGAAACATCAGGCCCCAGAAAGCCCTTCCATTGCCAACAAGAAATACTGATCTAATCCTGTCCTGATTTTAATTTTGCATGGCCATCCAGCCTGAAGAGGGGGACAAGAGGAAGCTGAATCCTCTGGAGACCTCCCCAGGAGGTAGAGAGGACTTGATGCCTGCAGGCTCCTGAAGGACTTGGAATCTGGGTCATTTCTTGATTTGGGGCAGACACAGAATACTTAGAATAACAAAATATTTATTTTTTTAGTTATTATTGCATAACAAAAATTATCCAGGCAAGTGAGAAGATAATATTTTATTTTATTTCATTTGTCAGAGTCTGGCTTCATTGCCCAGGCTGGTCTTGAACTCATCCTATAGACAAAATAGGCCTTGAGCTTCCCATCAGAGAACTCCTTTACCTCAGCCTTGACTGTAGCTGTGATCTGGCCAAGAAGACTGTTTGATGGTCTTCTTTGTAGAGTCCTTTACTCTGTTTCTGTGACAGAGGTGGTGGCCTTGCTCATTATTACATATTCAATGGAGCCTGGCATCGGCTTCCTGGCACAATGGCACAATAGGACCATGTTGTAGCATGTGATGGCCATGCTGAGGCTGTATTTAACAGCCCATGCCTTGGCTCCAAAAGCCCAGGGATCCCAGAGCATTCCAGATGCCTCCCCCCACCCCCTGCCCAAGAGAAACTGGCCACAGAAGCCCAGAGCTGGGCTAAGCAAGTCACATCCCTGCATTTTACACTCTTCACATCCCACCAGCCAGCATAGTGTTTTCACAATTGACACCCATGCTGAACACATAATGCCATTTTAAAGGAGTCTGTGTTCGTTTGTGGAGTGCCCGAGCCGGGAACACTTAGCAATCACTAACTCTCCAGAGAGGAGGAAATGGAGGTGAAGAGAGCTCCGTCCGTCCTTGCTCAGAATCTCACAGCTGTGGGGTGCTCAACAGCATCCAGGCTTGGCTTTCCCTGCTGGGATGGGCAGTCTCTCTTGTGAGAGGCTCCTGGCCTGGCCAGCAGAAATTAAAGTAGAATTCTGCATGACTATGCCGGGGTGGGTATCTCAAAGGACTACACTGGATGACTTAAGTCATGGATATGTGTTGCCTCTGAGCGCTCTGGAGGCAAGAGGTTTGGAAAGAGGTTGGCAAAGGGGTCGTCATCTATGGCTTCCAGGAAGAGTCTGTCCTTGCCTCTCTGACAGCTTCTACCAGCGTGTTGGCAGGTGATCATAGTCTTTGTCTGAACAGACATGTGTCTCTAATCTCTGACTTTATGTCCTCATGTATGCTGCTCTTTGCCATGGCTATGTCCAAATCTCCCCTTTCAATGAGAACAGTAGCAGCACTGGACTAGAGACTATCCTACTCCAGCAAGGTCCCATTGCGGCCAGTGAACAGTGTCCTTATTCCCAAGCAATGTCACCTTCTCAGGAGATGAAGTAGGAACTTGAGCAGATGAAATTGAGAAGGGGACAGTTCAACCCAACTCAGCCCCAGTTTTGTATCCTCTTGTCATCTAGGGCAACCTTAACAAGTTAGAATCCCTTAGATTCAACATGGGCTCCTTAGAAGGCTGGAAGGATTTATTAGGGCTTTAAGTAAGTTGAGTAAAGGGGCATCAGCACTCTGAACCATCTCTGCATAGCTGGTTGTGCGTCAAACCCCTCTTGCTGGAAAGACCAACAGTCTCTGATGGCTGGAATGGAATGGATAGCAGAAAGATACGAAGTGAGGAGAGAGGAAGGTTTTAGGTTCAGAGCGTCACACTGACATGTTTAAGGTGGGAGGTGCTTACTAGCATCGTCCCTTTCCATGCTGGGGTGTTGACTCTAAGGGCAGGCCTGTAAATACTGTGTAACAGTAGACCACAAAGTGAGGCTTGGGCCCTGTTCAAGCAGGGAAGCAGGGATGAAGTGGGGGGAGGGGGGGCTGGATGCCTGCTTTTACCTGCAGGACCGTTACCATTGTTACAGGCTTTCCCTCTAGGGTGGTCTGATGCTCAGTGTAGGTGAACCAGTGTCGTTTCCCCACCCAAGTGGGTTACTGGCCTTTGGAGGTCCCACTGGCGCCATTGTCTCTCTCAGAACGCACTCCTATGGGAAGTGCCCGGTGCAGTTTGCTGTCTATGTACTCATGGTTTCAGCTTCTGTCCCCAGGGTAAGGCTATCAGAGCTGCATTCTGAGCCCCTTCCTTCTGTTCTATGTCATTGGCTTCACTGTGGCCTCTCTCCCCCAGGCCTCTGCTCCTCCCACTCCTTGTGTAATTAAAGGGAAAAGGTTCTTCATTCATTTACCTTATACTTTATCAAATAACAGCGAGATGAATTAAGAGGTCCATATTTCTATTTCAAGGTTCATGGGCTCTGGCAAACTGCAAGTTGTGCTCTTAAAACCTGCCGCATCAGCAAGAAGTCTCTGCTCTGCGGCACAGCCCTCTTCCCCCACCCTTCTCCCTCTTCGCAGCCCCCTGTGCAATTTCTAAACAGTTGAGATGCTTACGGACTCCGCATGGACGACAGTGGAATGATACACAGAGCCGCCAGGGTCCTCTGCCCTCCTCCCTTCTGTCTCCCCCTCTCACTCCTCCCCTCTCTCATTCCTCCCCTTTATCCCTTCTTCCTGGAAGGCTGTCAGGCTCTTGACTCAAGCCAGTCACATGAGTGTAACAATTTAAGCCGGGCGGTGGTGGCGCACGCCTTTAATCCCAGCACTTGGGAGGCAGAGGCAGGCGGATCTTTGTGAGTTCGAGGCCAGCCTGGTCTACAAAGTGAGTCCAGGACAGCCAAGGATACACAGAGAAACCCTGTCTCGAAAAACCAAAAAAAAAAAAAAAAACAAAAAACAAAAAAAAACAATTTATCCAGTGCCTACCAGGTACAGAGGACTGTAATAGGTGCCATAGGGGAAACACAAGTGTTACTAACAGAACACTCTGCATTCGTAGTGTTACTGAATTCACACGGGAAGCTTCTGATAGAAGCCTACTCCTGTTAGCTGTGCCCTTCCAAGGCACAGGATGGAAGGCGAGACAGGTTCGATCCTGAGCACACTTCACTTCAGTGAATGGGCCGAGGACTATCTCAGGTAGGTCTCAGGTAGGTCAGAGGTTGTCTCTCAGAATAAGGGTTTTGAATGCACAAAACACGATAAATGGGGACACAGAAGCATTGAAGGATACCAGAATTCAGCCTTCAAAGTTCAGAAAGAAGCCTGACATAACATACGTGCTTCTTTGGTAAGTGTTAGGTAACAAGATTTCAATAACTATTGTAATTTGAAAGTGATGAGTAACTATGCAAAAGAGCAGGAAACTATGACCTTGATTATTTCCCAGTTTTGCAAATAAAGTTTTACTGGAACAAGGTCTTGAGAACATTCCTTTATTATTATATTATATTATTTTATTCCTTTATTATATTATCCAAGGCTGCTTTTGAGATAGGATAGCATTTATCACAGAGACCCAGTCCCTATAATGCTCTCTGGGTCTTTGCAAGACAGATGCTCCTGGCCTCTGTAGAACTGAATATTTGAGATATCTGCAGCAACTTAAAGGGAATAGAAAATCTTCTGTGGTCTCTTACAGGTGACATTAGTCTCAAGTATTGCCAGTTTAACTGTGGTTTACTGCCCCTACTGTGATCGACGAATGACATCATCCATTCTAGGTCATGAACCCCTAGAATTCTACCCATGGTGCTGGTGGCGATCAAAGCCAATGGATTTGAGAGTCAGTGTTTGTTCTGCAACCCCTTAGTCTCCGGTTCTAAGATCCTCAAAGTCTAGTGGAGCACACATGTATACATTCACACACAAATACAGTCACATCCACACATGTGCACACTCCCATACCCAAATACACATATGTACACACACAGACATACATGTACACACTCACACTTGTGCATGCTTACATGTATACACTCACACTTGTGCATACTTACATGTATACACTCACACTTGTGCATGCTTACATGTATACACTCACACTCAAACTCACACATGTATATACACAGTCACATACAAACATACACACTCAGATATGTACATACTCATACATGCATGCATTTACATAGAGACACATTTGTATACACTCATAAATGTGCACACATATATACCCTTTCTCACACACGCATATATATATATACACTCACACATATACACTCACACATACACACATGTACACACATACTCCTAGAGGCTGACGGCCTTTTCCTACTGCTATCACAAAGAGAAAGGGTGACCTGGAACTCTAGGGGAGGTGATGGGGTTCAATCACTTGTCTTTGATAAACTTAGGGCCACCACATGGGTTGTCAATCACTATGCCTGCTTATGTCAGGGAGTTTGGTACCTTTCTGAAGTTAATACAAAGTTACCTTCTTGTCTGGAGTCAGCCTGGAGCATCTTTCCTTGAGACATGTAAATGGGCCTGTATTTGGGTTCACATTCAGTAGATGCCCCTCAGTGTGTGGTCAGTTCTTTTGGAAAAAAAAAATCCTTACAGGGTCATTGGCTGATGGACTCTAGGATAGACAGCATCAAAGAGGGAAGGCGTTCCACCATCTCATTCTGCCAACTTCTCACTTGCCCCTTTGTTTGCATATTCCTCCTGTTCTCCCTAGCAGATATGTCAAACTGAGTGATTATACACTTTAAGCCAATACCGCTTGCTTGTGCACCTCAGCAGTACCAGGCCAGAAGAACTTCAGAGCTAGCTCTGTGATCTCCTCGCTGTAGGCCTTGGGTTGCTTCAGCTCTCTGACCTCCATTAACCCACCTGTGAAGGGAGAATCATAAATATTCCTGCCACCGACCTCATACATCTGAGGAGAGTCCAAGAAGACAAGAGGTGGGGAAGAGTGATGGGGAAAGTGGTTGCTGAGATGGGGAGGAGGGAGAGATCACTGGAGTTTGTGCGGTTCATGCTGATTTATAGCAGAGGTGGCCTGGAGTAAGGCCTCAAAAGATGGAAGGAGTTTAAGAGGCCATTAGTTAGCTTGACCCGGTGAAGACATCAGCACGGACCCCTGCATGAAGGCTGGAGAGACTAAGGAGCCTGTGTAATTTTGCTGTTTCCCAGAGGAGCCGAGACACTTAACACACTCCCTGCTGAGATTTTAGAGTCAGCTGGGAACCATTGTTATGAGAATATGTTTATTATTATCGTCCTCATCAACATTATTATCATTATTAATAATACGGTGTTTGGAGCATTTATGCACATTAATTTTAAACAAGCATGTGTGGTGGCAAGATATGATGCTGCTACCAATAAACAGCCATCGTGTGGATCTTTAATTTACATAAAATCATTTATGTTAATTTAATTAGGCCTTTGTTTACAACTGAGGCTCACTCACCACTGGATTGTGAGATGCGCTTAACTGTAGCACACTGTGGAGCTGGAAGCTGGTTACTCCATGCGCACCACGTGGAGATATTCTTCCTACTGACAAGGAAGAGTCCTCCTTCCTTTGTGAGAGGACACAGTCAATGCAGGAAGTCTTTACTTATAACTCACTCCCTTCATGAAATTGCGCCAGACATGACTTGGCTAGTAAATAAAACTTGACAATGCAAGCAGGAAGACCTGAGTTCAATCCCTAGTACCCACATAGGGGGAAAAAAACCACCAAAAAACAAAACAAAAACACCATCACGACCTGTGACGGCAGTGCAATTCTGTAATCCCAGTGCTGGGGAGGAGAAGATAGGAAGAATCCCAGGATCTTTGTTAGCAAGCTATTTTAGCCAAATCATCCAGCAGTGGGAGGCTCTGTCTCAAAATGTAAGATGGACACAGACTGAAGAAGAACTGAGGGAGACACCCACATTGACCTCTGGCCTGCACACATGTCTGTGCACCTGGGTGCACACACATCTCTCTCTCTCTCTCACCCCCCCCCCCACACACAAACGTGTTAAGGATTAGCTTGTCATTGACAAAGCCTTGGCACCTAACCTGATGTCAGGCAGCTATCCAGTAGAAATTCTCTTAAATTAAGATTCTTCCATAAGAAGAATTAGTTATGTTTTGGTCCTTGGGATGTCTTGTTTAACCAGGAATGAATGAAGGAAGGAAGGAATGAAGAAAGGAAGGAAGGAACTCTCGGTCACTTCCCCGATGCCTTGTAGCAGGCTAGCAGATGGGGCTTCTCAGCTCCAGTTTGTAGAAGAAGCTAAAGGGATAAGAAAGGAAACATCATTGTACCATGAGCCCAGAGTTTGTTCTGTTGATTGTAGCATGGATTTACAACCTGACCTTGCCTTGACCTTTACCTTAGTCTATGTGGTCCCCATCCCTTACTCCAGCTTTTCTATTTCCTCTTCTGTGATGCTAATGGAAGAGTCCCTGTCCTTCTAATCTGATGGACAGAAATAAAAAAAAAATGAGATTGTGGAAGGAATGTGCAAGGTGCCAGGGAATTATAAGGTGGTGTGTCAGGTTTGCCTTGGGAAACCTTGAAAAATTGAATGGACACCATAGGCTCATTCATCTCCTTTTAACAGCCCCATGTCATCTGGCCTGGTCTTTTTCATTCCTGCTCTGTCCAATCCTGACAACATAATTTAGTTCCAGGGAACTTGAATAGAATGTAGTAGACTGATATTTCCACAGCTCAGCCTTTGATTAATATGGTTGGGGCAGTGGGCAGTGAGGATGAGGAGCCGGCAGGTCTGTGCTCTGCCGTGCTCCCCCTGCAGTGCTCTCCCTGCTGTTCTCCCCCTCCAGGGCTTGCCAGGGGCACTGCGTTCCCATTTTTGGCAGGTTCTGCTCAACTCCCTTTCAGCTCTGACCCAGACTGCTTCAAACCCCTTCTCAGGCACATTTGTTTTTTCTCACTATCCAGCCACACATTCTGTACATACCGTGTCACCTTTGCCCAGGCAACAGGCTGGAGTGGTAGAAACACCCCCTGCCCTGGAGGAGACCAATCACAGGAAAATGAAACTTGACAGTCATGCAAGCCATTGCCTAAAGGATGGGGTAGCCAAGTGGAGGTAGTATAGGGATGATAGAAAGGTACCCCCACACTGTTTGGGGGAAGATAAGAGGACCCTGTGAAAAGGCAATATCAAAAAGACCATCTGAGGCCCAGGAGAGTTCCCCAAGGGACCATGCACCAGCAGAA
This sequence comes from Lophiomys imhausi, assembly GCA_907164525.1. Taxonomy (NCBI): domain Eukaryota; kingdom Metazoa; phylum Chordata; class Mammalia; order Rodentia; family Muridae; genus Lophiomys; species Lophiomys imhausi. Next base: position 284,646 of record CAJQZJ010034481.1, on the reverse strand, counting down.
TGAGGGCAGGGCTCAGATGTCCAGCAGTGGCCACAGATGTGGGGACCTGAGAGGGCCACTATTCAGGGTATGACACAAGGGCTGGTCTTAGTGACTCTGTGTGCTGAGATGGGCAGGGCTTGGAGCAGAACCTGGAGAAGTGGGATAATGGAAGAGAGCCCTGTATCATGCAGTTGTGGTCTGCTCTTCTCCTCTCTAACTTGACAGGATACCTTCTTCAGGAGAGAAAAGGAATGGGTGAGTTAGGAGTCAGAAGGCAGATAAGGGGACATCCCATCCACACCCCAGCCCAGGAGAAAGAAGGAAACCTTCAAATCATCACAGGCTGAGGAGCAGTCAAGGGAGGGGCAAAGGGTACCAATCCCTGGTCATTTGTGCAAATAGGGATTGGAATGTATACTCTGCCAGTCCTCTGGGGACAGTTTTTACTTTTACTTTTCTTTTAAATGTTAAAAAAAAAGACTTAAAACAAACAAACAAACCATGGACCCACTTAGAAACTCCTAGAAACTGCTAGACATGTTCAGTGCCCTACCCCCATTTTCCAGGTCATGGAGGAAGTGTGGTTACTGGTGGTGACAACATTTCCAGTCCCAGCTAACAGCACCTGCATCGATGCCTCTTTTCTACGGGTATCAAGATTTATTGTTCCTCAAAATCAAATATTGACCTTGGCTTTTTGTCCATCAATATGAGGCCTTCTAAGTCGATGGAGCTGGATTTGCTAGTCGATGCTTACTTATTATTTCCCCTGCCCTGAACTGGACGGCTCCAGTCCAGGTCACAGGCCAGACTACAGAGATAGTTTGTGTGTGTATAACCTCTGCATTTGGCAGGTATGGTTGGTGTGTTCTAACAGCCTGAATGGCTTTCAGGAGCTGGCTTTCTTCTGTGGCTTCAGGAGCCATGCAGAGAAAGTCTGCCCTCCAATGACACCCACGCTTTTTCCTCATGGAGAGACATTTCCACCTGTGGGGATCTAGTGCAAAGGGCTGGGACAGCCCAGGACATAGAGAAGCATTGCAGCCTTGTCCCCATCCATCTCAGCAGATTATGTTCATATCGCTATGGCCCAAACATATGACAAAACGATGTGAGAAAGGAAGGGTGACTTCAGAGATGTGAGAGCATCATGATGGGAGGGATGGAGCAGAGCAAATCCCACCAGGGAAGCCACGAAGCAGAGGAATCACAAAAGTGAAGACCTTGTACCCAAGGACAGCCCCCTACATACTAACGACCTACATCTTTCAACTAAACACTGCCATGTTAGCTTCTGTTGTTAACTTGATACAAACAGAGAACTTCCTGGGAGGAGAGAACCTCAGCTGAAGATGTAGCCAGGTCCTCCTGTGGCCATGAGGTGTTTTCATAGTTGTTAGCTGATGTAGGAGGGCCCAGCCCACTGTGGGCAGTACTGTCCGGAGGCAGGTGGGACTGGCTGTATAGGAAGGCAGCCGACCAAGCCAGAGGGAAGAAGCCGGGAAGCAGCATTCCTCTGTGGTTTTTGCTTCAAGCTCCTAACTTGGAAGTTCCTGCCTTTGGCTTCCCTTGATGATAGCTATTAGCTTGTAAGGTAAAATAAACCCATTCCTCTACAAGTTGTTTTTGGTCCACGGTGTTTATCACACCGACAGAAACTAAACTAGAACATCTGTCACCTTATACCCTTCAGAACCTCCCAATAATGCCACCATAACTCAAATCTGTCAAGAAACAAACCCACTTATTAGCTCAGAGCACCCATGACACCACCATCCCTGGAAATACCACTCTAGACACCCCCAGAGGTGAGCTTCACTAATCTCCTTGCTTCTCAGTCTATTGAAGTTGATGATTAATCAAGATTGCCATCTTGTTGGACCAGGATGATAATAGGCTGATGAAGACTGTCTATCACTGAAGTATTGTTGACCAATGACCAGAGCTTCTGGGAGGAGCTAGAGTGAGAGGCAAAAACCCCTACCTCAGTGTGCCTAGCTGTCTTCCAGTACTAGTTACATTACTTTGGGGAGGTTCTTTCTGTACATTTCTTTGTGCCTCGGTTACCTGATTAGTGTCATTGGTTGTTGAAGCATCATTTATAAAATAATCCACATATGGTACATGAACAGCACCAGGTCCTGGGTCAGTGTTCCAAGTAGGCATTGTTTATGTTCAGCCATGCGTGACTCTCCCTTGCAGCCACATAGGGCACAACAGTGCCTATCCCAGGCCTTCAAGAAGGTTGTGTGGATCAAGTACCAGGTTCAGGACAATGAAATGCAAGAGGAATAGTAATGAGTAAGTAATCTTATCTGTCAACCAGATGGACTTAAGAGATGCCCTGTAGCTAGTAAAATATCACTTTGTGTGGAGGTTTTCAAAAGCAGTCCCAACTGAATCAGGAGAATGAGTGAAGGAGGTCTCTTTTATCATTGGGACAGGCATCATCATGTCCATTGGGGACTCAGCCAGGACACCAAGACAGAGGGAAAGCAGGTCCCTATTTTTTTTTGAGCTGGACCATCCATATGCTCTTGGATATTGGGGGGAGGGGAGATATGCTTTCCACATATTCAACCTTGAGCTGGTTTGCTTCCCACCTCCAGCTTCCACATCTCTGCAGCTCTCTGACAGGAGGTATCAGCCTCCATATCTGCATGAGTCAATTTCCATAACAACCCAGCTGTTCTAAGTCTGCGTCTATCCTGGAGGCTGTTGCTCTGGAGAGCCCTGACTAATACAGAGGGTGCAAAGCTCTTGTACTGTCCTCCTGTCCCTTTTGTGCCTCAGCCACTGGGAAGGTGACATGTTGCTGATGCTGCAGTCTGTATGGAGGTGGACTGGCTGGGTCACTGCACAGTGTCCTCACCCTGGAGAGGGGCAGAGTCTGCAGCGGATGTTGTATGAGCAGGAAACAAATCCGTGTCAAGTTACTAAGGTTTGCAAACTGTGACTAGTGCAGCCCAGCTTGTGCTCTCCTCACTAATGTGGTGTTCAATAAACATTAGCTATGGATATTTGTAGCTGCTGCTGCAGACAAACAGAACGCCTGGTGATTCTACCCCCTCCAGAGAAGCTCCTTGGCTGTGGCTCTGGCTGTCACAAGCTCGACTCCAACTGAACTTGATCATGGTTTTTATCCTGTAGCTCCAGCCTAGCTTGACTGTGGAAGCTATCCTGGCCTGCCTTGGCTAATAATATGACTTCAACCTTCTTTCCTAGGGACTCCTTCAGTGTGTGTGTGTGTGTGTGTGTGTGTGTGTGTGTGTTGTTTGTGTATGAGGGAGTATACAAGTGTGTACATATTTGTGGAGTCCAGAAAACAACTTTGAGTGTCATTCCTATTGAATGTCCCACTGAGAGTTGTTTGTTTATTTGTTTGGTTTGTTTTGAGACAAGATCTCTCATTAGGCTAGAATCAAGTTGGCTAGGCTGGATCTACTTGTCTCTGCCTCTTCCTCATCAGCATTGTGATAACAAGCATACTCCACCACACTCAGCTTTCAAAAATCTTTTAACTCTGTAAAATAGCTGTTTTCTCAGTGTATAAGCTAACTACCTGCTGCAAGTGGGACAGAGAAATGACTCCATGTGTCAAGGATGCTGCTGCATCCAGCATTCTCATTTAGCCTCAGTTTAGAAACTCTGGACACTGAGTAACTCTGGACACTTTCTTCCCTGGCCTGGAGTTTCTCTGGCACAGCCTTGTATGAACCATGGTTGATTCACAGCGTGGCCTATGCCCCCTCAGTGTTGATAGACAAGAATAAACGAGGCTGAAGAAAGCTATGGTCATTCTTGTGTGTTGTGACTATCAGGCTATGAGAGATTCCCAACATGTGCCTGCTATGGAAGCCCGTGCTTGCCTGGGTGTGATTGCTGGAGGCAATGGCCACCATCCAAACCAAAGAAGCCTGAAGAAGCAGGGGCTATGAGGAATGGCACTAAAGGGTCACTGCCCTGACCCAGGCTCTTGATTAGGCAGTAATAGCCTGAAACCATCCCAGAGTTGTAAAGACAAGGTCACTTCCTGTTGCCTTTTGTCAGCACTGAGTCTGTGGTTGCCACCGTCCAGTCAACTTTCCTGGGTAATGTCCCAGTGTGTTTCTGTCCTCTCTATGTGGAGGGGACCTTGGAGTGTGTTGGGGGGGGTGTGACACATGCAGAGGGTGTGGGGCTCAGCCTATGGCAGCAGCACTGACTCACTACCTAATCTTGAATCCCTGGTCTACTCTGTCTCAGTTCTGTGGCCTTTGTGGGCGAGAAGTTCCTTAATCTCTCTTAGCCTTAGTCATCTGTGATAGGATGAAGAATGAACCCCCCACATAACCTCTTGGGGGCCTGGTATGATGATTCTATGATGCTCAGTGCTTTGTGGGTCTCAGCGAGGACCTATGTTGCCACTGTCCACTTTTCTACACTCTACAAAGCCACAAGCTCATGTGTATGCTGTATGAAGAAGCTGTTACATGAATCATCATTATTGACTACTGGAAAGGGCTGGCACAGGGAGAGGAAGCACCCTTGACAGAAGAAGACATAATCCCCTGCTTCTCTCTGCTTCACAAGTCCTACTGGGTCACCATGGCACAAGGGAACAGCACCTCCTCCTGGAAGCCCACCCAGAGTCCTCAGGTAATGTACAAGTGTGTTCCCATTCACCAAATGGGAGTAGCTATCACTGCAAGGAAATGGGTGGCTTTAAATCATCTTCTGTCTGTCAGATATCTTTGCCCATAGGCAAAGAAGTGAACTGTTTTGTTGTCTCACTAGTGCTGAGCACACGCCTGACACAAATCTCAGCAAATATCTGGATGACTAAACCATGCCAGGTTTTGTCCTTAGCAGGTTTCTTCACCTGCTAAGTCAGTTGTGGTTCTGAGAAAGCCTTAAGCATGGCCCAGGACTTATCTGAGCAGGATTCCCAGGCTGTCTTGTTGCAGAAAGAAGATGGAATGCTCCAGAAGCAAAAACATTCCTGAGTGCAAAGTAAAGTCCAGCAAGGGTTAGTAAGTCTCTCATCGTCTCCCAGCAGCAAACTGTGGCCTCAGGCTTGCTTTGATGATGTTAAGCTGCCTCTTCAACCCATTTCCTCACTACATTTCCAGTAGATTCCAGATATTCTGGGCTCCATCCTCATGACTTTTGTCTTGGGGGGTCTTGGCAGAGATACCCTGGCCTGCATAGAACCTCAGTCCAGCACATTTTATTTATTTTATTTTTACAGAGAGGAGACTGTCTGTGTAAACCATTTGAACAACTCAAAATCAAGTGAGCACCCTCTCGCTGGCTCAGTGCCCTGCAATCCTGCTACAGGAACACTTCCCTGGCAGCCGGGGGTTGGGTGGGAATACTCCCTCCACAAGGCTGCCTGGCTACCACTGCACACCCACTATGAGGCACCTGGTGGTGCTAGATGGATGGATGATTGGCACTGGTTGCGGCACTGGTCCGCCCCTGAGGTCAGCAGGGTAGGGCTAGGGTGGACACACAGTCTCTGAATAAGAGAAAAAAATGATACAGGGGTCCCCACAGAAAGGTTCAAACAGGACATTAGATGTGGGCCACCAAGTTGGCCAGTCCTGGAGAAAAGGAAGTCCCTTTGGGGAGCTGAGATGTGGGTCGTACGACAGGACCCTTTCTTGTCTAGATCTCCAGGCAGTGTTTAACAGAGGCCTGGCAGCCTGCCTCTGTCTGCATTGGCACCACAGGAGACTCTTGTCAGGGGGTTCCATGGGTCATACTTCGAGAAGCATTGCTCCTTTCGTCACTCCAGGAGGGAAGACCTTTCTGAGATGTGGATTGCATGGGGTTCTCCAGCTCAGTGGCTGTCGCTGCTCTAGATCTACAAACAGGAGGAGGGTGACAGGAGGTAATGACAGTGTGGCCTCCCATGAGCCTTTGATGTGATAGCTCCTGGAGCTCCCTCAGCAGCCTCTTGCTTACTATGCCACTATCAGCTCTCTGATGTGGAGGGACCCTGGTAATGAGGTTCTATCAACAGAGCTGGATCCTGACTCTCAGAACTCAATGTTTAGAATAAACAATGGGGAAGAATCCTATTAAAAAAGGCTTCCAACATGGGCAAATTAAGCCCTTGGGAATGCCGTACAAAGAATACATTTTTCCAGTGTCGAATCAAGATCAATAGAGAAAAATAATTTCAAGTGAGAGTTGTCGTACTGACACTCGGGTTCAGGCAGGGGTTGTACACAGTATTTTGGCCTGAAGACATCCTAGTTTATATAATGAGGGTGCAGGGGTGGGGCTGGTCCTGGGAGGCAGGGGTGCAGAGACTCCCAGGTGGTACAGCCTGGCTGACACTGAGTTTCATTTGTCTCTGTCAAGGCTCCCCTCGTTGTGGAGCTGTTAGCCTGTCGCATGTTGCTGAGTTTGCTGAGGTTGGGCCAGCTCTGAAGGAGCAAAAGAAGCCAGAGCCTTGTTCAAAGGGGAGAGATCTTCACACAGCTCGCAGAATGCTGTCTGAAACTTACCCTGAAGTGGAAAAGATCCCCAGCCATCTGCTCAGATCCCCCGTTCTCTACAGGTCTCCCCATTTGCCACTCACTTTGGGACTGCCGTACCCATAGCACCCAGTGTACTCTCTGGCGCTAGTAAAATTCTTGCCTGTAGCTCCATGCTGATGTGGAAGGAATCTTTCTTCTAGAAACCTCTACCGTTTTCTTTCCTGTTCTCCCTGATGGCCTGAAAACCATCGTTGCCTGTCTCCAGAGTGCCAGGCAGGGTTCTCAGCTGGCATATACCCTCTCCTGCACCTGTGAGTGGCTGTCCCAGTGAAGGTGGCTGTCCCGTTGAGTGCCTGAGTCAGAGCTTCCCTCTCCTGCCTGGGACCCCATGATTCATCTCAGCTCCTACTGTGGCCTCTGAGCCCATCCCACTGAGAAAGTCATTTCCATTAGAGCTCTGGGAAACAAGGGTGGAGTGGACTCAGGCTTCAGAAGGCAGAGACTACTTTTACCGATCTGGTCTCCACTAGGAGACTAGGAGGCAGGGTAAGAGAGGGAGTTGATGCTGGTACACTGTGGTCATGGTCCCTGATTTTGACCTGTTGTACTAATGTGCATGGGTGATGTGTCCGAGGTTTACCTTCATGCGGAGCTTGTGACATACACACACACACACACACACACACACACTAGAGGCCTTTAGGCTGAGTCCCAGCACCCAGTAGGTGCTGCATCTTTTTCCACTTGCCTGATGAGAAACAAGTGACTGGGCAGGGGCCCTAGATGTCAGGCTGACCCCTGCCTTCTGCCTCCCTGGCAGATCTCTGCTCTACTGGGAGTGGAGAGGTATAGGGTGGGTCATGGTAAGGCAGACCTGGATAGGGGCTAGAGGGCTCATGTAGGGTCTGGGTCTGGCCATGTGGGAAGCTGGAAGGAAGGAAGTCCCTACGAGCTGCCTGCAGCCCTGGTTGGCCTGAGGCACGCCCCTCTGTGATGGCTTGAGATGCTTCGCCTCTTCTAGAAAACTCACAGTGGAGTTCAGTCCCCACTGAGGAGTGTGAAAAGGATGGTCCATACAGTGTGTAAAGTGAAGCTTTGACATTGAAAGTCAGGCGAGATCAGAAGGGTGGAGCCCAGAGATTGGTTGCTGGTGGTCTCCTAAGAACAGAAAGAGGCTAGACGACACATTTTTCAGTCTCTGTCTTTCTCTCCCTGTGGGTCTTACCATAGGATAGCCTATACTACTTCCTTGGAACTTTGCCAGAGAGAAGGTCAACATCAAAAGTGGGTTCTTGACCTTGGACAAGACCAGTAAACCCAAAGCAACTTCTCTTGTTTCTAACTTTCCCTATCTGGTCTTGTTTGTAACTTTCATCATCTCTGGCTTTGTGTCACCATCAATGGAAGTTGGCTAAGAAGCCCATCGTCTGGTCTGGGGCTCAGGAAAGGGTTGCTTCCATGACATTCCTCCTGGGGGTTACTATCATGAATTAGCTTGTTCAATAAAGGCTTGAACAAGTCCTGCAGCAACTCTTACTTCTCCCAACATGCCAGGCATGTTGGACAATGCCCTTTCCTGTCCCCTCATAGTTCTTGTTGATACCCTATGCCATTTATAGTTATAATTACTTGTGGGTAAAGTGGACAGCTGTACAGAGGTGTTCCCAGCTCTCGAGCTTTGGAATAAGGCGAAACCTGGTGAGGAGGAATGGCGGATCCAAATCCCTGGCCCATACATACACCCACAATGGCTGCTGGTAAGCATGCACACCAGAGTGGTAGCTTTGGCGTGGGGACCTGCCTCAGCTATTTAAGTGACAGCCAGCTTCATTTCTCAGTGTACAGCTTAGGCAGAGGGACAGGCAGAGCTGGACGAGGTTGCTTATCATGACCTCGTCAGTGAGACTCAGAAGTGGGAGCCGGGCTGGCGATGAGTTCATCTGTTAGAATGCTTGCCTAGCGTGTGGAAGGCCCCAGCAACACACAAACTGGCATGGTAGGGCATGCCCATGCTACTTAAAACCTCTGTCTCAAAATCAACCCACCAGCCAAATAAGCCAACAGAAATGGAAACAGTTGTAATGGCTATGAGGAGGAGGGCAGTGAAGGGCCCTTCGTGGTGCTTCTGGACCTCAGTAGCTGGAAAGAATAGGAAATGGGAAAGATGCTTGTGGAATGACAAGGAGGGTTCCCCAAGCATGTGCTGGGCCAGCAAAGCAAGGTACAAGGCAAGAGACCCAGGGCCCAGCATGGGTCAGGCAAGAGTTCCATCTTTGAGCTATATCCCAGCCCTTTTTAAAAATCATTGTTTTGAGACTGGGTCCTACTGACTAGCCCTGGTTGGCCCTGAACTCTCTCTGTTGCTCATACAGGCTTTGAACTTGTGATGCTTCTGTGTCAGCCTCCCTAGGGATTACAGACGTGCACCAACACAACCAATGTAACAGTTAAATGGAGTGTTCATGTAGGGAGAGAAATCTATTTGGGCGTTTGTGTTCATATCCAACTATGCACACACATGTGCCGGTCAGACATATACGGCCCATGGTGGAATCAGCGGGAAGAGAGCAAGCTGTATGTACAGAATCTCTGAATTCCATGTCTGTCCCTCACTGACTTGGAACTCAGGGGAAACAATCTGACCCATGTACTCTTCAGTCTGCTCATCCAAAGAATATGATAATTATATTTCAATCCCCAGAAAATATGGAGGGAAATTGGCAGTGAATTAAGTCACATGAGCAAGGCTTCTATTATTTATTTATTTATTACCATGGTGCATCTCTTCTGGCCCACACATCCTCACATTTCAAGCCAGCGATGAAAGTGTGGCTTCCCATTCAGCCCTTGGTGCTGTGGGGTATAGTGGTCTAATTAGAAATACTTTTTCTGTCCTGGTAGCACACATCCAAATGGCCTGGCTTAAAAGGAAATATACTGAGGTGCAATTAACTGATAGCAATAGGATTGCTATCTATGGTGGTCCTTCCTGGGGCTCCCTGCTCTGGACTGAAACCCTACAGGCAGTTAGAGGGTCCCCATAGTAAGCTGGTTCTCCTGGCTTCTTCAGGGAGAGAGGATGCTGGGGAGGGGTTAAGGGGCCTACAGCCTTATTGGGAGGCCTGATGTTTTATGAGCAGCGAGTACTTGTGTTTACTATGCTTTTCCTTAGCGTTGCTGGGCTGCAGGCAGCAGACACGAACACTGGTTAACTTCAGCAGAAAGGAATTTATTGGCAGCATGTCGGGAGCTTGGACAAGTGACAGGAACATAGGGAAGTAGAGTCTGGGAGGGTGGGAGCCCGGGCCTTTCTGAGCACCTAGATCAGGAGCTGTGACCAGCACACACAGCACGGAACATCTGGTCTGCATGCTGCTGAGGCCCAGATGGTGACCTCCAGCTTTGTTCTCTGTCTCTGGATTTAGTGGCTTTTGTCATTGTTCTTGCTTGTCTGTCACCTGAGGATTCTTCCTTTCCAGGCTTGATGAATTTCCTGCCTTAAAGTCTTGCGGGCAAGTGGCTAAGTCATGATCCCACTGTGGACTCAAATGGAGATCCTAGCATTCTTTGAGGGATCCTGTAATGTAAGACCCGTGTATCCTTTGAGGTAGGGCACAGACAAATCTGCATAGGTAGGTCAGTTTCATGTCGCCTGGGAAAACAAGTAGCAGGCAGTGTCACAGAACACTGTCAAGGTACCTCTGTGTTGGTGGCAGGATGCTTGAGCAGTTGCAGCAGCAGTGACCAGTAGGAAGAAAAGCCATGCTGTGCCCAGCATGGGAAGCAAGGTGGCATCCTGTATGCAGTGGCCACGTGGACTGGTGTCCTGAGGTCTATTCAGCTAAGATCCCAGCTTCAGCCCATCTGCCGGTCTTCCCACCAGGCCTGTGATCCCTCTCACCTTCACCAGGCCTGTGATCCCTCTCACCTTCACCAGGCCTGTGATCCCTCTCACCTTCACCAGGCCTGTGATCCCTCTCACCTTTTACGGAATAAATTCCCTCCTGCTTCAGACTGACCAAGCTGGATTCTGTTGCTGGCAACCCAGAAGCTTGGCTGACATTCTGAATGACTCTCAGCAGATGTGTGCTCCCGGAAGAGAGGTCGAGGCACGTTCCTGTTCCCCAGTGGGACCCCGGAGACGTGGGGAGCTGGAGTTGGCCCCTTGGTTTTCATAATGGGAGGCAGAAGCCTAGAATTCCCTTCCACCAAGACCACACACAGTGGGGAGGAGACAAATTCCAGAAGGAACACAGGCTACTATTAAATGAGGAGTGTGGGAGCACAGTTAGCAAAACAGGGCACATGTGAGCTAACCGACCTCTCTTCATCAAAGTGAACAGAGTGTGTGCCCTATGCGAGAAAACAGATCTCTCCCTTCCTTCATAACACACACACACACACACACACACACACACACACACACACACACACA
>CAJQZJ010034481.1:241535-273749 GCA_907164525.1 Lophiomys imhausi | reverse complement strand
CACACACACACACACACACACACACACACACACACACACACACACACTACAAACCAAATGCATACAGACACTGTGAAGCCCTGGGGATACAACAATGATTGCCCTCCAGATGCCCAGGTAAGTAAAGGGACCAAGGAAGGCTCTGGAGAGAAGATGAGATGAATTAGGCCTTGGAGGAGGACTGATGGGCGGGGCAAAGAAAAGAGGAGGACCTGAACTGCAACAGCTTCGAGTGGTCTCAGCATCACACAGGGCCACGAGTGTGGACTCAGAAGTGAAGAAGGGGTAGAGTAGCGTGCTGGTGTCCACAGGAAGGTGAAAGTTAGGGGAGAAAGCCTGAGAATCAGGCTGGGGTTTGGAGGATGGCATATAAATAAGGATCAGTGGAAATGTTCCTTCGGGAGAGACATGCCATTAGGTCAGTCTCCGAGAAGGTTGTGTGACTGGCGAGAGGCATTACCAGTAGCTGGAGAGGAAAATACATTGCAAGAGAAAAGACGAAAGCTGGGGCTGGAGCCTGGGAGCCGCAATGATGGTCTGGGCTTGAGCTGGTAGAACCTCAATTGAGCGTCTGCTAGAGGAAGCACTGAGGGTAGGCTTGTGTCCAGTACTGGAGTCTTTGTTTGGAGGAGGTGGAAACTCCTAGCAGTCATACCTTGCTGCCATTTCCCACTCTGCCCAGGTGGCGAAGTGACTACTGGTTTGTCTTTTTCTTTCCAGACAGAGTTTCTTCCAGCAGTGCTCTGCGAAATCCCCAGGGCTTCCCCAGAAGCCCCTCAGAGTCTGCCTTACATGTAAAAGATTCCACCTCAGATCCTGCCCACATGAGGAAAAGATTCCACCTCAGATCCAGCCCACATGAGGAAAAAAAAAATCAATGGATAAGCTTTCTGAGTTCCCACATGGCTCTTACTACCCTGGGTAACTAACATGGCCTGGTTTGCCACATACAAGATCCATTTTTATCTAGGCAGGTCCCATGTTGAGAACCCCCCACACCCCAGATAAACTAGAAAGTTGGCACCCTCTATTTTAACATTCTGCTCTTAAAAGGCAGGCTAGAGTCTAGAGAGGTCATGCAGGTGGACCGAACATCAGGGCTGATGGCCTCTGCTGAGGTGGAAGTGGCATGAGCCTCCAGAAGGAGGTGGGCCAGAGACCCACAAAGGAAACTGGGAAAGCTACAAGAGAAGCCATTGTCTCAGAAGTGTGAGAGATTAGTGCAAGTGTAACAACCATGTGAGTGTGGATTGCTGGGACTGTCTACCTGGGGCTGGGACCACTGGTCGGTCTGGCGCCAGGATCACTCTGGAATACAGTCCACAGAGAACCGTAACTCTGTCTGCTTAACCCCACAGCAGTTGATCCTTGCTGGCAGGCACGAGGCCGAGACAGTGGCTCCACAAAACTTGTGGGGTCCAGGCTTCTTCACCCTATCCTACCAGCCTTGGCCATCTCTTCATGGACTCTAGCTCCAGCTGTAGCCTCCCTCCTGGAGGACAAGGTTGTGACAAGAAAGGAACAATGCCTGGATGAGGCGGACAGCACATAGCCCATCCTCGCAGACACTTAGCCTCTTCCCCTGGTCAGGCCTGCCACAGTGCCTCCTCTTGAATAGAGGCTGCAAAATGGTGTGTTTCAGCTGATCGGAACCAAATCTGGAAAGAAAAAATGAGCGGCTCCTATTTGGACAGTTAGCAGAGTCCTCAGGAAGGTCTCAAAGGGCTCTAAATACACTGGCCATCCAATCTCCCTATCACATGACACTAACTTATGTCTCAGGGTCCCCTAGGTCCCCTGTGCCATAGATGCCAGGCTTGGCATGATCCATACGGCTGGGGTGCCACCAACAGGCTGCCGGAAGCCCCATTTCTTTTCTCCTCCCAACAAAGCCAGATGGCAGGCAGTGTGACTCCATCTCCGGCAAGGTCCAGGGGACTTTGTCCCCTCCCTGCCTGGAAGGCTGTGCCCCCTCCCGATGCACTTCCTGTGGCCCACAGCCCAGCCTCCCTGTGAGTGAGATCTGCCCTTCCTCCTCCCGTGCAAGCCCAGTGCCCAAAGCTAGTCAGCCCATCTGGTTCTATTTCACTTCATGTTTCTCATCAGGATGTGTTTGCCAGGAGTTATTTGATGTTCAGGAAGAATTCTGAAGCTTTTGAAAAGAGGTAAATAAAATCCTTTATCCCCCAAAGAGTCGTGAAATTGTGTTTTGCTCAGGAGGTGGCAGGCAGCCATGTGAGGTCTGGCTGCCCCTGCCTAGCCAGGCACAGGGGCTGGATTTCACGATTTGTTCTCCTGTCAGTCAGTCGGCATCCACACTCCTCCAAGCCTTTCCTGATGCTCTCGGGATGCCCGAATTTGGGAACAGGCGAGGGCTGCCTGTGGGGACAACCTAGCCTGTCTGTTGCTCTTAAGCCAAGAAAGCTTTTAGGGAGCACTCCTCCTGGTCCTCAGCCCTGTCACTCCACAGCAATGCATAAGAGCTCCAGAAGGGGAGGGACCAGAAGTGAGTTCCCTGCCACAGAACCTGTGAGGGTGACAGAGGGCCTGGGTTGGGAGAGCTCACCCCATCTGCTAGGGTCTGGATATTATAGAACAAGGGAGCTGACATTCTTCCAAGCTCCTTCTGTGAATGGCGACAGACATCATCGAGGATGTTCTGCCCCCAAGGACTGTCCCACAGAGGAAGGTTCCATTCCCTCTGACATTAGTCTCTCCTGGAGTCCACAAAGCCTCCTACTTCTGCCCTTAAACTGGAACTGCCCAGGGAAGTTTCAGTAGAATGTTAAAGTTTACCCTGGCAAGGGCTATCTCCTCAGGTTTCTTTAACCCAGGGTGGACCCCATTCCTCCTTGCTGGGTGCGGGAACACAGCTGCCATTGACCATCCTGCTGAGAAGAGACCAAGTTCCTGTGATTGATTGCTCCTTGGGAAGAGCCTCTGTGTTCACTCCCCCCCCCCCAACCACGCCCCTATTCAGTGTAACCCCGCCACTCCCAATTAAACAGCCAGACAGAGGGGTGTAGGCTCACTCCTGTACCTCTTCATCTGTCCTCCCTGTTCACAGGAATGCCAGAGGGCTCCTCTGCAGTGTCATCTCAAATCCTGCAATCTGTGAGGCTTCCCACCCAGTGCACCCCCGTGACAGCTTACAACCCTGACTATTAAACATTGATCACTCAAATTTAACATCCCATCTTCCCTTTGATATCTTCAACTGCTCTCTGCATAAGACAACAAGCCACTTTCTGCAGCTCCCTATGAGGGAGACTTCAAAGCCTTCTTCCCAATCCCGCAGCTGTGCAACTCTGGGATTCAGCCAGAGAGATTGTCAAGAGGAAGGTTTAAGGCATCCTCGACTGACAGTATCTTTGGGACTCAGACCTGTGGGGAAACCTCCATGCTTTTAAGTCCTGGATGTAGATTCTGGGGTGATCTGTGTATAAGTGGGAAGTCAAAGGCATGGTAATTTTTTTCCTAGAGGCATCTGTGGGTCATGGAAAAGGATTTAAATTCAGAGGCAGAGGAATTGGACCTATATCCTTGAGGAACCAGACCTGTACCCCTGAATTGTCTCCTGCCTGGTCAGGTCTGAATCCCTATCTGTTAAATGGATATGATCATATGATCATTCTTAACCTCTCAGCAAAGTCTCTGAATAGGAGGTTTGTGCACCTGGCCCATCACAAGACTTTTTGTCTTCTTGTGGTGCCCCTTGGTGTGGAAACATTCCTGGAAAGGAAGCTTCAGTGACCTAGTATGACAGGAAACTTGGAACTCCTGTTAAGCTAGGCATTTGATAGTCACAGCTGGCAGTCTGGTCTCAGTCATTATCAACCTCGCCCTCACTCAATTCACTGGGGCTTGTACTTTATCATACCTACATCAATTACCATAGCTACCATTTATGACAATGCCCTATGGGTCAAGGCCAGAGCAGAGTGACTGACCAGTGTCACCTCACATCAGCCGTACGTGTAGCTCAAAGGTAGCTTTCCTCACGGGACCTATTTCTGCATGAGAGTCTTCCTGGGTAACAGAGACTACCTCATGTTAATGGTCACCTTTGGGCTTGAAGCCAAGTCAGTGGGGCTAAGTTCCAGCTCTTGCCTCTGTCTTGTAGCTGTAGTGACATTCTCTAAAAGGAACATGGTTCTGTGTCTCAGTGCCTTGGGGTCTTTGGTGGAGAATGTCATGGTACAGAGAGAAGGGAGAAAGAGAGAGAGAGAGAGAGAGAGAGAGAGAGAGAGAGGAGAGAGAGAGAGGAGAGTAACAGATGTTCTATTTCACACACTAATTGTTAAGTAGCTATCCACATAGTATGACACCAGTTACAAGATCATGGCCTCAAGCTCCTCATGGTCCCAGCCTTAAAGAATAGATCATGGTGTTCATGCCTTCCAGAACCCTGAGGCCTCTAACTCTCTGACCTGCTGGGGTTCCTAAGAAATGGACTAGTATCTCTTCATGGGGAGGTTTTTTCCTGGGAGGTACCACTTGCAATGGAGTGATCTCTGAGTCTGGAGGACACTAGAATCACCATTCTGTTCCTGGTGCATCCTGGGTGACACTCCAGAAGCGTGGTTCATTAGTTCCACTGTCACCCTCTGGGGTCACATCTGCCCCTTTGTCAGAGATTCTAGAGTGGTGTTTTTTCCCAGTGTTCCTTTTTGCAGGTGAAATGGCTGAAGCCACTTCTCTAAAACTTCCCTTGGAGCATGTCTCAGCTGCCTGTAACTTGAGTGGGAAGTGGAGACTAGGAAGGAAGAGAAGTGACACCACATACATGCAGAGAACTGCTGGAGCAGACTAAAAGGCTACAGAAGGGGAGGAAGGGATGACCAGGGGGACAGGAGATTTCTGTCCTCTCCCAGCCCCCCTTCTCCTGCTCAGAAGGCCTTCGCATCCTCTCATGGAGAACTCAGTACGGCAGAGCCCATGAGGGGTAGCCCCACCTTGACCAGAAGCTTTCCCCATGCTCTGGAGGAAATTACTGATGCCCCCTAAAGTGTAGGACTGAGATGGGTCATATCATTTCCTAAGGTGTCACTTGCCCTTGTTGAAAGAGACAGACACTTTTCTTTGAGAAGAGCCCTCACGCCATATTGTTCCAGCCTTGCTGACTTACAACCCTTTCAACATGGCCAGCTAAGAGAGTCATAGGAGCGGCATCCCAGTGACACTGCTCTTCATGAGGCATTTTGAAATCCCATACGGAAAAACATCCCAAACCTCTAATGGTCATTTGTCAACTTTGTAGGTTTTCTTTGATTTCCGCATAATAAGGAAGGACAGTGGAATGTGGTAGAAGGTGGGCTGGCTTCGGGGTTTGAATTAGGACTTACATCATCTTTTCTGTGATTTGGGGCAATTTAATTACCATCTCCCAAACTCAATCCTTTGCTTGGGAAATAAGGTCAATAATGCATGACTCACAGAGTGTCTGGAAAGACGAAATGAAATGGCGTTGGCAAACTGCCAAACATTGGTATACAGAGGGTGCTCAATAAGTAGTAGTGGATGGGATACCCACTTCCTGATATGGAGAAGACAAGGTGTCTTGATATCCCCTTGGGTATGATCTCTTGATTAAAGCTTGAGGCTGGGAGCTGGGGACGAGGACTGGGTTTTCTTGAGGGGCAGCAGGTGAGGCCAGGAGCCATCTATGGCCATTCGGGATCATTTAGTACAGAACCACAGTCTGGCTGTGCATATTAACACTCCCGGAACAGCTTTATGGAGAGGCTGCACAAAGCATCAAGGAGCAAGGGCAACCTGGTCTCAACGGCTCTGAGACCTCCGGAGAACAGTCGTCAGAGACCAACAGCAGGCTCAGCTCTGAACGTGACCCTGAGCCTGACCCTGGGAGACATAACGAACTAACACATTATCCCCCATTATCACTCCTGTGCAGTTTCATTTGTCAAACAACACCACTGTTTGGAGAGTCAGGATGGAGGACCTCAGCATGTACCGTGGCACTGTGCCTAAGCCCAGATCTGTACTGTCCTCCTGAAGTGAGAAAAAAGCCAAAGTTGCCTATAGATTGTGCCTCGCTCCACACTGGAGGCCTTGGAGCCATCTTTTTGAGTGCTACCATTGCCTGGGAATTACATAGCATTAGCTTCCTCCCACACCCAAAGGAGTGACAAAGAAAGAGAGGCCTGGCCTAAGGTAACATCATCAGAAACTGTGAGATCAGGACTGAGACTTGAATGTGGTCCCAGGGCTGTGTAACCTCTGTCTGGCATTGTCTACATAGAAGTGTTAAGCAAAGCCCACGATAGCTGTCTTTTCACCCAACCCCCACTCAGGTACCAATCTTACTAATCAATATTTCATTATCTCCATGCTTGAGGAAACTGATGTCAGCTTGCTTAAGGGATTGGTTCAAAGTCACATATGATGTCCCGTGAAGTGGCATTTGAGGGCAGTTTAATTCCTCTTCAGAGTCCCTAATACTGGTCATTCTGTTAGGATCAGCCTCAAATTCACTCATTCATCAAACCCTTTCTCAGTGCCTACTACAGAAAAGGCTTCGTTAGATACCTGGGGTTACAGAGATGGTGGTGTCATGATTGGTCCCTGCCTTTTGAAATCTCATCCAGTCTTCTGTCTATCAAGAGACTCCTTGGCTATGCTCACTCTGACCCCTTCCTCTGAGTTCACTTGGATCAAGCTTTTAAAGAGGCAGGATGGGTGGGGGGGGCATTTCCATTAAGGGAGCGTAAATCAGACCTTCTGTTTGCCTCAGCCCTCAGGAGTTCTTCTATTTGCTCCCTGCTCTGTCTGCCACCTTCATTGGCATCTCTTGTCCTTCCATTGAATTGAATCAGAAAATAGGCTAGACAGTGGAATGACAACAACTGACATTTAAACTTTGACACACTCCACCTCTGATCACATTCTATTGGCCAAAGCAAGCTACCTTTGAAATGAATACATTCAAAATGGGTTGAGGTGCTCATGTACTATAAGCCTCAAAGAATAAGAGGAGAATGTTCATTAATCACCAGAATATCTGACTACCAAAAGCAAGCAAGCAAGCAAACAAACACCCCCAAACAAAACAAAACAAAAGCCAGTAAAGCCACTGAATTTTGGACAGAAAACTTTTCCTCCAAATGGCCCCTGATGCAATGTTCAGAGGTAGGAAGGGACAGGATCACTAGGGTTCTGGACTCATCAGGGGATAGATCTTGTCGTTGGATTCATAGCTGAATGGTCTGTTTTAAAGGGAGTGAAAGCAGGGGGATGAGTCTTGACTGGAAAAATGAGTCGAGAGTGTGATACCCGGCAGATCTGGTTCCTGGTTTTTCTTCTCTCAGATTTGATCTGCCTCTAGTCCTCTATGAGGGATACCATTCTGCTACCACATGCTCCCTGCCCTAAGGTTCTCACCACACACGGACCCAGAAGCACTGGAACCAACTGACAATGGACTAAAACCAAATGGAACAGTGAGCCCAAATAAGACCCTCATCTCTCAAACTGGTCACGTTGCTCATTTTGTCACAGTGACAAAAACCGACATGTAAACCAAAGCAATGCTGCTGAGTTTTCACCATTGGCCTTGCTCACAAGGGGCTTCGGCAAGTTTTAGAGGAGTCTTAAAGATCTATAATAAGCTGGGTCTGTGGGAACAGCCTGGAATCCTGGCTCCTTGGGAGATGTGATCAGGAGAATCATAAGTTCAAGGCCAGCCTAAATAACTTAGCAAGACTCTGTCTTTAAATTAAAAATTGAACAGAACAAAACATGGCTGAGGATATGACTCATTGGTAGAGTGCTTGTGTAACATGGGTAAAGATCTGGATTCAATCCTCAGTGCGTGTGTGTGTGTGTACATACACACACACATAAACACACACACACACACACAGAGAGAGAGAGACAGAGAGAGAGAGAGAGAGAGAGAGAGGGATAGGGAAAGAGGGAGAAAAGGAGAAAGGGAGAGAGAGAGAATACACAAGATACATTAACCTCCCAGGTGGAATTTTCTATTTGGTTCATAATATCCAACAAACATTTATTGAGAGTATGTTCTGGGCCAAGCACATAAGACATGCCAGGGAACAGATTAGACAAAAGTCCCTGCCCTCCCAAAGCTGCTGTTTTAAATGGAGAGTAGTTATTAAATGATTGACTTTAAAAGTAAGAAAATCCCATGTTGGCATATGAATGTAGAGAAGAATGCACAGAGAATTGAAAATTGGCAACTTTGCTCCTGGATTCGGTGTTGTCGAAACCCCTGCCATCCCTGTAGGCTCACAGGAAGCATGGTTGCTGCTTGCAGAACTTCTGAGATCTTCCAGCATGTTCAGAATATTGCAGGGGTTGGGGTGGGGTGCTTCTGTATTGTTGGAAAGAGCCTCACTCCCAACTATCTCCTTCCCCCCACCATAGCTGGATTATGTGCTCCCTCACTTGCTCACCTGGCCCAGGGCTCTCACTGTAGAAAACTTGGCTTCATTGTGATAGTAAATTGCATGTACATTCCTTGGTAAGTATGTAATTTAAAAATAACAGCGGATGAACTTTGAGATGTACTCATGACAGATGACTTTATGTCCACATGTTGGGTATAGTACTTGATGTCCTTTAATCCTTAGGACAGATGACAGGTGAGCCTTGTCCATTGTCCTGTCTCCCAAAGGGTCGTTCACGTTGTACAGACTGAATACTGCCTACAGTGTCAAAGCAGAGGGTCAGCAAGGACACACTGTGTTTTTCACAACCTCTGCTCCCTATCTTATCACAGAACTGGCTACATGTTTTGGGAACTACTGAATTAAATATTTATTCATTTCTTGAGTTTGCAGGATTCCTTTCCCTGTCTCAAGGAGACTCTATGGTGCCTATGTGGAGAACATCTTACTAGATGGCCGTATAGATATCAATCATATGCAGCCGGCAGCCTCCATCAGCACTGGTGGGCATAGATAGCATGGTACCACTCCAAGGGAATGACATGGGGGAATTGGGATTTGGAGTTCAAGGATTCCAAGTCAAGAAGAGACAGGCTTTTGTCTTTATTGGAGAGATAAGTACTTGAACTTGTAGCCCCATCATTCACATAAAAAGCTAGACTATCCTTTAATTTCCCAGTAACAGAGAGACAGAGTCAGGAGGATTCCTTGGATTGTTGGATGGTGGTCTAGTCAGATCCATGAGCTCCAGGTCAGTGAGAGACCCTGTCTCAAGAAAGAGAATGGTTGAGGGAGACTTCTAACATTAACCTCCTGCTTCTACACACTCAAGTGTGTGCACACACAAATCTATAACTATGTGGTAGTGTGTGCATGCAATGGAATGGCACACAAGCATTGTGATGAGACACCATAAATTACCTCTGAATATAGGACAGTAACTGGGGACTTAATTGTGGTATGCTTGCCCAGGTATGCAAAAGTATGTATGCATGGGCATTGTAAATTATAATTGTGTGAGGGGGTAGAAGGATGTGGCAGGAGCTGTTGGTGGTGGATGTTACAGGAGGCAACTCAGGGTTTTTACACGTCACAGTGTCTCTGTAAGCCTGGTTTGCATGTTTTTAGACATGGGCGCTACATGTCCTGCTAATATCTGTCAGTAACTATCTCCAATGCTCTGTCAACTAGCTAACTTCATACCCACAACTGTGGTGCATGTTGCTGTGTCATTTGTACTTCACAGATGGGGAAACTGAGGCCTGGACAGGCACTCGGCTTGGTCATTGCACATGGTGGATTTCCTGCTTTGTATTTGAACTTTAGGGCCCAAAGTATTTCATCTTATGACATCTGGAAAGAAAAAAGAAGGTGGGTTACTGTGGTGGGTCTGTCCCCTTCTCGTCCTTCCATCTTAGAAGGATTGTCCCCACTTCTAGGTAGAGTCCTTGACCAGGCCTTATTTTTCTCTCTGCCTCTCTGCTAGGTCTTTGACTCAGCTTGAAAATGAGCCAAACTCTCAGAAGCTAAGCATGGCAGAGACAAGGCTATGTGTTCATGGAGCCACTTTGGCCCGAGTACCTGACTCATGAAGGTTTCTTTCACAGAACATTGTGAAAGAGGGGGAAAGGGAAAAGGGATAAGGGATGGAGGATGGGGAGAGTCGCTGTGAAAACCTGTTATCTGGATGGCTGCTGCACACTCACAGCAGCTGTGGTTGTCTGCATGAGACCTGCAGGAGATCCAGTCACCAGCATTCCATGTAGAGAAGAGAGGGGCTCATGATGCTCGGCCTCATCTGAGGAGCTATGGAAGTGAATGGTTGGTGGAAGAGGTGAAGCCGTTTTTCTCTGGTGCTGTAGCCATTGTGAAGTTGTCCATGTTCCAGCAAACAACATCCACCCCAGACCATGCTCATGCAAGCAACCCCAATTAAAGACAGTATGCTATAAAGTATTACAAACAAAAAACCAAACCAAAATTTTAAAAAATCAAAAGCAATGAAAAGACAGGAAAATAGAGGGTGGGGGACTTGTTGGAAAGAAGAAGAGATTCATTGGGGGTAGAAGGGGATGACACAGGGTGATGGGGATAGGTGTGAGTTGTTGTCAAAGGCGAGGTGCTCCTTCTGCCATGAGGCAGTCAGTGGCAGGTAGCATTTGCACATACTTCCTGTTTGTGCAAAGCTTCTGAGAGGAGGAAGCGGACTCTGTGACATAGGTGAGGTACAAACAGCCTGGACCTCGGAGTCAGCACTTATGGGAGGACCTTGTATGACAAAAGCGGGAGTGCATCATAGCATGACAAGGGCAGATGCTGTTCCTCTTCTGGGTGAAGCCATCATGAGCTGGGATCTCTATTTCAGCATCAGTGCCCTCTCTTTGGACCAATGCCTGTTTGTCCTTGTGATTATTGATTCATAAAGTTGCTACAGATGACCCCAAACCCCTTACCCTTGCCTCATCTTTTTTTTTTTTTTTCATCTTCTTTCTTAAGGACACAGTCTCAGAGCACTCTTCATCAAGAGCCAGATACTTAGGGTCAAACACCCTGATTTGCATCCTGAAAAAAATCTATAGTCCCTTACCTGGGACTTCACCTTTTCTATCTCCTAGAGAACTAAGGCCAGGGCCTGCAAATCAGAGGTCTGAGAAATGACTTGAGATGGGACTCACCAGCAAAGTAGGAGTCCTCTATGAAGGCTATGGTCATCAGACCCAGGGCTTTGGATTATGTTCTGTTGGTAGGAAGTGACCAGGGAGAATTCTAAATAGAAAAAAAAAAACAAACCAAACAAAAAACAAAACAAAACAAACAAACAAAAAACGTGGGAAGGTCCATGTCTACTAAGGAAAGAAGTTGACTGTCACAAACCCCACAGTGTCCCTTTATAGAGGTTGAGATGAGGGTCCATCATTCAGGGGAATCTCAAGCAGCCATTAAAAACAATATGGTGGCCTCTGTGCACACACACAGGCTCAGTTTTGAGATGAGTCACTGAGGTTGAAGTGCTCAAGGTGAAGTGCAGTGCCTGCAGGACTGTTCTGTTTATTTGACAAGTGTGCAGATGGGCACAGAAGAGATTTCTCCACCCACCCACCCACCCACCCACCCATGGACCCACCCACCCACCCACCCATGGACCCATCCACCCATCCACCCATGGACCCATCCATCCATCCATCCACCCATCCACCCATGGACCCATCCACCCATCCACCCATGGACCCATCCACCCATCCACCCATGGACACATCCACCCATCCACCCATCCACCCATCCACCCATGGACCCATCCACCCATCCACCCATCCACCCATCCATCCACCCATCCACCCATCCACCCATCCACCCATCCACCCATCCACCCACCCACCCACCCAACCACCTATCCACCCATTTACCCATCCATCCATTCACCCCACACCCCTGCATCCTTATAGTATCTTAAGCAAATTCCATATAATACTTAAAAACCATTAACATTTGCTTCTGTGGAGGAGAACCGAGTGTGTGGTTGTTCTAGATTCATTCTCTTGCTGTGATAAAATATCCTGGCAAAAAGAAACACAAGGGCAATGCAAGGATATGTTCAGCTTACAGTTCTACACAGAGGCAGGATGTAGAGACAGTGGTCAGATTGCCTCCACAGTCACGGGCAGGGAGAAACTAATACAGTCTTGCTGCCTGTGCAACTGTGCTCACTAGCTCTCTTTATGTTTGTACTTTCTCTCTATTAACACTCAAGACAGTCCCCCACAGACATGCCCACAGGCCAAACTTATCTAGACAATTCTACATTAAGACACTCTTCCAGGATGATCCTAGCTTGTGACAGGTTGATTTTTAGCACTAATCAGCACAGAGTAAGACTGAGATTCTGTCCACATTTGCACTTGCTGAACTTTTAAGTGGATTCTTTGTGTCCCAATGGATTCAATGTGTGTTCTGCTTGAAGAGTGGATGGCAGAACTCTTCTCCACGTCCACTTTTATGATGAACAGAGTCACAATCCAAATCAGCTTTAGTTTTGGGGCTGAGAGTGCTTCAGTCCTGCCGGCTCTTACCAGAAAGCTCTCTCCTCTCAACCCAGCACAACAGAGAGATGGATGGGGCAAACCTGCCAGCCAGGGATGGACAGGATCATGTATAAATACCGAATGTATGATAAATCAGTTATTCAACAAAGGATGTGTGTGTGTGTGGGGGGGGGTTAACTCAAACTCTTAGTGCAATCATAAACTGAAAAAGAAAATCCTGGTGAAGAAAAGGTTTGTATATAAAAATAGATTCTCAAAGACACTTGAAGAAAATGCAGGTCAGACTTGACCCAGTGTGGAGGACCGTATAAAGGCAGCTGTAGATAAAAGATATTACAGAGATAACTCGGACAGGTGAGACTGTATGCCGTTAATTCTACAATATGTCACAGGTATCATAAAAATACTGAAAGGTAACAGGAAAAGGGAAAACATTTACAAAATGTGGTGTGTGTGCTTGATTTATACAGAAAGCTCAGACCAGTGAGATAAAGATGAATAGGCCAATGGGCAAATGAGAAAAAGTGATGGACAGAAGAGAAAGACAAATGCTCAGTAAAAGTAAAAAATGAATCATGTTACTATTTTTAAAACTCAGAGCTCGTTAAAATATCCTTAGGATATCATTTTACTACTCTTTGACATTTTTAAATGAAAAATTATGTTTCTTTTTTTATTAAGACAGGATTTCATGTTGTAGTGACATGAGTAAATGTGTGTGTATGCGTGTGTGT
This sequence comes from Lophiomys imhausi, assembly GCA_907164525.1. Lineage (NCBI taxonomy): Eukaryota > Metazoa > Chordata > Mammalia > Rodentia > Muridae > Lophiomys > Lophiomys imhausi. Next base: position 260,546 of record CAJQZJ010034481.1, on the reverse strand, counting down.
GTGCATTTGTATGTGTGCATATGTGTGTGTAGATATGTGTGTACATGTATGTGTATGTATGTGTGTGTGCTTTCATGCCATAGTGCATGTATGATAGTCAAAGGACAAGTCAAAGGAAAGTTGACAAGTCAACTTTCTCCTTCTACATTTCCATGGATCCAGGAATTAAACTCCCAGACTGTTTGATTGATAAGCATCTTTACCTACCGAGTCATGTCACTGGTCCTATATCACATATTTTTAAAAAGAGAAAATGTCTTATGAGCCAGGTGTAGTGGTATATGCAAAGGCAAGAGGATGGCAACTTCAAGGCCAGCCTGGGCTACATAGGGAGTCCTTGTCTCAAGAAACACCTTCCCACGAACACACACAGAGAAAGGGAGAAAAGGATAAGGAATGAGAGGGAGAAGAGGGAGGGAGGGGGGGAGGGGAAGAAGCGAGGGAGAATAAGGAGGTACGGATGTAAGGAGAGCGGGAGAGAGAGACAGACTAAACTTGTAAGCTAGCTAGCTAGCCTGGAACTCTGGCAAGCAAGCTCATGTACTCCAGGAAGGTGTTTGCATTAAGACCAACTCCATAGAGTACTTAATTTACCAATGTATGTTAAAATTCTCAAAAATTCCTATCATTAGCTCATTAATAGAACTTCTGTGAATTTGTCTTTAGCAAGTAACCAAGGAAAACATCCAGACTCATGAAATAGTATTAGAAATTACTTAATTAAAAATTATAAGGTACCTATAAATATATGCCTATACTTCAAAGTCTCCCCAATATTAATATAATAATATGTGGCCAGTAAAAGTATCTTCTAAAATTTATTTCATTTATTATTATCATTAGTGTGCATGGGCATTGTATGTGTTATGTGTTGTGTGTATGTATGGAGTGTGCATGATGTGTGTGGTGTGTGTATATATGTGTATATGTAGTGTGTGTATGGTGTGTGGTGTATGTGTTTGTGTGTGTGTGTGTGTGTGTGTGTGTGTGTGTGTGTGTACAGTACATGTATAGTAACAGCAAAACTTTGTGGAACTAATGCTTCATTTCTTCATGGATTCCAGAGATCAAACTCAGCCTCCCATTTTAGTAGCAAGCACTTTTAGTGGCAGAACCATCTCACCAACCCAGAAAAAAGTATATTATAATACATTTCCCCCAGGTGCATGCAGACAATAACCTCTAGTTTACTTACATAAACATCTCCACAGAGACAACAGGGTCTATCAAAAGGTCCAATATTTTAACAGTAGCCAGCACTGGGTGGTTTGTATTTCTACTCTGTGTTGTGAAATTGCTCTATGTTGTAAAAGCTGCTCACTCACCTACTAAAACAACAATAAGGACACACACTTGCAATTTATCCCCCACATTATGATAGAGAAGCAACCAGGGACCTGGCAATGGAGGAGGGCGTGGTTCTTTACAACACTCCAAACCAAGACAAAAACTGGAGACTACTTGAGAGTCTCAAACCAGAGAATATGTAATTTAATGATGGATCAGAACAATAAAGCAGTGTTATGATACAAAAAAAAAGTGGAGTGTGGCTATGGTGTGGTTTCCTTAAGATTGAAAATACAGTATCAAGGATGAAATGGAAGGCAGGGCTACATAGGGAGTCCTTGTCTCAAGAAACACTCTAAAGCTGCAGGTGTAAGATGACCCTTGTTTGAAAAAGACAGAAATGTTAGACTAATTTTCAGGTGGCTTAGTTGAAGGCAAGGGCTACTTTTCCATATTCTTACATTGTTTTAAGTGTTCTGTATGGCATATATATCCCACATTTTGCCGCCTTCTTCTTCTACTTCCTCTTCTTCAAAACATGAAAACAACTTAAATAAATAAATGGAGAAGATGAAATTAAAAATTAGGAAAATATTATACACATTCAAAATGGTGTGTATGTGTGTTCACACTCGTGGTTAATCTAGAAAGGCCATGGAGAAAAATACAAACATCTCAATAAAGAGGTTGTCACAAGAGATATAAAAGACACCAAGAACAGAAACATGGTCTTGCAGTTAGTATATGATTAGAGGTTATTTCAAGGAGGTGGGTGCTGGGAGTATAAAGTGTTCAACTGTCCTGGGGGGTACTTTGTCATAGAACCCAAAATCTCACTTGATGTGACCCAGAGGTTCAATGTCTAGAAACAGTCTGCGAGGAAGAGGAAGCATCCACATGTGAGAAGAACAATGTATCCAAAGCAAGCAAGCTCACAGCAGCCTCACTTCCTGATGACGAAAGCCTTGGATTGGTGCCAGGGCTCACCTGGAAGGTTTGGCCTGGCTAGCAATCACAGCCCAGACCCATAATGTGACTTCTGCGGTCCCCAAACCCACAAGGACCTTAGAGCTAGCAGACTGGCCAGAGGCTTGCTGCAAATTTAACATGGCCAAAGCCTGACCTTGAACTAAAGAGAGGCTTTAAAATAGCTCTCCTTGACATCACATGGACATTAGAGTGTTTTCTTGTCTTGATATTGCCTTTGAGTCCAGGCTACTTTTGAGGTCCCATGGTCTTCATAATATGCCAGTTTCACCTAATCTTACCTTACCAAAACCCCAAATAATTATGAATTCTCTAATAACTGGTCCAAAATTTTCTGATAGTATTAAAAATGGAATACTATTTAGTGAATTAAACACACTCTTTTCAGAATATTGTCATATGTTTTTGATGATTACACATTATTTTAGTTGTTAAAGACAAAAAACAATAGGATATCAAACTGCACATTACCATTTTTTAAAAAACAAAAGTATGTGTCTTCAACTTATTTGATTTTGTTTGTTTTTGTTTTTCCAGACAGGGCTTCTCTGTGCATCCCTGGCTGTCTTGAACTCTCTTTGTAGACCAGGTTGGCCTCGAACTCAGAGATCTGCCTGCCTCTGACTCCAGAGTGCTGGGATTGAAAGTGTGAGCCACCATGCCCAGCTACCCTCAAATTATTTGAAACACTGAAAAGATTTAAGAGAAATCTATTTAAAATTGACAAAATTTATTGATATGAAATTATGAGTAATTTCAATTTTCTTCTATATAGTTTTTTTTCCATTGGTCAAATTTTATTTTATTTTATATTTTTGGTTTTTCAAGACAGAGTTTCTCTGTGTAGCCCTGGCTCTCCTGGAACTTCCTTTGTAGACCAGGCTGGCCCTGAACAGGGATATCTCCCTGCCTCTACCTCCCAAGTACTGGGATTAAAGACGTATGTTACCAAATTTTATATGATATTATTAATTAATTAATTTTGGTAGCCTTGCCTGTCCCAGAACTTACTATGTAGACTAGGGTGGCCTTGAACTCACAGAGCTTCACCTGTGTCTGCCTCCTGGGTGCTGAGATTAAAGGAGTATGCCACCGTGTGCAGTGAGCTTTCATTTTAAAAAGCCAAACTAAAATTGGATGGTTTTTCATCTTATAGAAAGTAAAGCACAAGTTGGCAGAGGCAGAGGCACATGCCTGTCACTAGTATTCAGGAGAATGAGGCAGGAGGATGGATGCAGCTTGGGCCACATAGGAAGTCCCCATAGCAACAAAACAATAACACAAACACACAGCAACAGTTGCAAAACAACCAAATAGCAGAGAACTCTGTTAGCCAAACACCACACACACACACACACACACACACACACACACACACACACACCACAGTTAAGGCTCAAATTCCATTTTTTTCTGATTCTGATTCCAGGTTCTTTCTATTTAAATGTGTGTAGTTAAGGCACATTTTTGTTTTGTTTTGTTTGTTTGTTTTAAATAATGCCTAATGGAATCTTAGTAAATGTTGTATAATTTGGGTCGTAACTCTCTCCGAAAGGCCAGTGTGAGACCAGTCATGCTGTGGTGTCCAGAGTCGTGCTGTCAGGAGGAGCAGAACCTTAAAGGGTGGGGATTCATGACAGCAAGGTTTTCCTATCACCACAGGAGTGCCCCTGAAGAGGAGAGTGGGTTCCAGAACACCATCTCTATTGCTTTTTCTTTTGCCTCCTGCTGGCCACAAGATGGCCAGTGTCTCCTCACCACATGGACCTGCCCTGACGGGGTGCCTTGCCAAGGCTCACAACCACAGAGCCAGCGCTTCTGAACACAAGGGGAAGATAGATGGTTAAACAACAGTTCAAGGTCAAAATGGGCTTGAGTTCAAGGCGGGGAGACATTGGCGTGAGAAGAGAAGATGTCGTGGGTTTGTGGGCAGGCGTGGAAGGAAGTGCTCCCTGTGGAGGTGGCCATGACAATCTGGGGCCAAGGACACTGCTGGGCTGCATGTGTGGGACTGAGACAACTGAATAGACACCTCGCTGAAACCTCCAAACTGTGATATAAAATAACATTTTCCTGTCCTAAGTTGACTATATGAAGTATTTGTTACAGTAATGGGAAGTAACTGTAACCGGTTCTCATAAGCAGGCGCATACGGGAAGGAAGGTATACAGGACTTTCAGCAGGACTTCCCGCGGCCTTAGTAGTCAAGTATGCAGGATGATTACAAGAGGGAGAGAGAGCATTCAGAGCTCCTCCAGTGCATTTGGTTGCACATCTCTTTTGTTTCATTTTATTTGCCTTTTGGTTCAGGTTCTCTCATGGAAAATCTTCAAGGACATCTTGGGATGTGTTTTACATAAAATAATTTGGAAATGCTAGCTGCATAGAGAATCTCATTCTTAAAACTGAAGCAAATGCAATGCACAGAACTGTCTTCAGGGTGGTAGGAACACTGACTTTCATGGGTCTAAATGTTCCCAACGAAGATGTGGAAAGTCACTTTCTGGCAAGGTGAGCTTGTGCCCTTCAAGGATGCCACTGTGACCCAAGGTGATTAGCAGAACACACATTACAGATCTTGTTGGAAAGTCCATGGAGGCAAAACATTTAATCCCTCAGGTGTCATTCTCTGAACCCTGGAAATTTCCCCTCCTGTGACACTCAGAAGATGGGGAGGTTGTGGAAAAAAAAATCAGGCTGCGGGCCTGCAGCAAAGCTGGGAGGAGGCTTTCCAGTGCAGATTTCTCGGGTAATCTTTGCCATCCTGCTCCTCTCCGTGTGTCAGTAACTTCACAAATGAATGAGTTGATAGGAGTAGGGGAGCAATTTGGTTGCATCTTCTTTGCCAATTCTATTCAATGTGTAAGAGCTTCTTGGAGGTTTCAGGCTGCATCCCTGCTGTGATTGATTACTAATGTCTGCCTTGGGCAAAGGAATGAAGTGTGGCAATATTGCTGCCTTTTTTGCACTCATAGTTGAGGGACAACTAACCTGTCCTGAAGACTGGGCTTCTTGGACAAGGACACATGGAAGTCAGCCTCCAAATCCAGCTTTTGTTTCATACTCTGATAATCTTTATTTAGATCTTACTCTCTTTTAACCACTGAGCTTCTAAACTCCTGGGTTTGTTCCCTGTAATAGCCAAGCAATGGTTTTCTATAGCATTTTTTTAACTCCCTTTCTTTCAGGCTCTTGCCAGGGATGAAACTGTTTTTACTAAAAGGGGAAAAAGGGAAAAAATACATATGAAAAAAAAATCACACATCCTCACCATGTGCAAAAATCGTGTTTGGCACTGAGAACATTTTTTTTCTGAGGCCAAATGGATTTTTTTCTTTTGCAAAATGAGTAGAAAAAGAAAGCCATATTTACCCAAAAGCTGGTATTGAATTATTGGTCCTTGTCAGTGGCTGTCACTGAGGGCCTCCGGCCATGAAAACTTGTGATGCTGGGGGAATGAGGGTTGTGGGGATTCTGCTTCTCTTCACTGGGTAAAGACTGCAGCACACAGCACAGCAGTTCACAGACCCGCCATCATGAGAATTAGAGGGAGCTGCACATAGATGGCAGCTCAGCTGGAAAGTTGTGGCAGCTCCATCAGGCACTAACTGTGTGACATGGGGCAGAACTCGTAACATCTCTGAACGTTAGTCGGATCATAATAATGAACCATACAGTGAGCAGGCCCTGCATCCTGGGATTCAGCCAGTTGCCATAGGCAATGCTATCTAGAGAATGAAACAGGAAGCTGCAAGTTTACTGCAGATGGACATAGGATTTCCCTGCTCATCCCAGGGTCCCATCTGTATTCAGGAGCAGAATGCTTGATCTGCATAATTTACAAATGACAGACATGTCGATGGTTGAGTCTCAATACGTGGAATTAGAGGTCAGATTCAGACCACTGGAGAGCCAGGTACAGAGTGACAGATTGAGGCATAGACTCCTTCCAACCATGGAGTACTCAGAGAGGCAAACAGGACAGCTGCCGTTTAGGGAAACTGGTACCCCAAAGTTCAGTTAGAAAGCTTGGGAAGATCACTGTGGCAGAAGTGGAGTTGGTAGAGAGTTCTGGAGCTGGCATTTAGTTGTTTTAGGAAGAATGAGCCTGAGGTGGCTTCTGCAGGTTAAAACAAAACAAAACAAAACAAAACAAAAAAAACCAAAATCTCATGGCGGTTAACTGTGCCTGGGGTCATGGCAATAAGTGACCTGGGATTTCCTCCTTCTGTCCTTGAACTCTAACCGGATCATGACCACTGTGGCAGCTTTCCTTGCTTGATATCAATGGTTGAACTTCATGGTTGAACTTGGGTGTTGCTGGAGGCATTCCTGAGTAGAGTTGTAGAGTGCTCTGAGAAGTCATATTGCAGGTCTGCAAAGACATGGGGGTCCTAGCTTCAGGACATGATGTCCTGTGGGGGAAGAAAGGTTGAACTGAGTTATCACAACATGATTGAGGGGTTCGGGGTTCCACAGGAAGCCACTTTGTAGCCAATTTAGAAAGCTGTTACTTCCCTTTTCTTGATAACAAGAGCAGGTTCTCTTCAAATGCATTCTTGTGAGCTCAGAAACCATCTGCCTTAATGAGTATCAGCTCCCACTACATGGACTGGAAAATGCCAGTGCTCACTGGGCTGTGAAAGGCGATGGTGGTTTATACAGACCAGGTTCCCTACCTCCCTCCTGTTCTGGGGTGCCAATGGCAGAAGAAGATTGGCCACTAGATTCAGAAGAAATGGCAGGAGTCTGTTGTCATAGCTTTAGACACAGGGAAACCCAAGGTTCGAAGGACACCCCCCCCATCCAGATACTTCCATGTCTTCACAAAAGCAGCAACAAATGGAGGAGAGAGAGGGAATCTAGGATACCTACTTATCCGGGATCCTCAAGAACACATACCTTTAGCTATTCAAGTACATCTTAGGGATGCCTGGTTAGGCTTGAGGTGGGCTGGCCTCATAAGAGACATTCTGCTCACTCCCACACCTGGTCACCCACAGCCCATAGTGCATCTTCCTGTCCTCCTAATGTGAGCCACAGGCCTTTAGAAGGCAACTAGGACACTTTGCCATCCTTCTATGCCGGCATATGGGAGCCTTAGGTACATACTTACCCTCAAGTATCCCCACCCTGTACTGTCTGTATCTTTGGCCTTTGGGAGTCAGGGTGGGTCCCTTGAAGGTCATGCCAGAAGCTAGGAGTTAAGAGTATTGCCTCACATCCACATAGCTGGGTGGGTTCTCCAGTCTCAACCTCTGAGTTACAGCCTGCTGTGAGGTTGGTGAGCTACAAGTACACGGATAACTCATTACCCAGGAGAAGGAGTGCAAGCTGCCCCAGCCCTGTTTGTTTTCTAGCCACCTTTAAGCATCCCAGCTGTGTCTACCTGGCTTCCTGGCCCAAGGCTGCTGGTTTCCTGAGCCTGGGGCCTCAGGGGAGCTGTGTCTTGTGCCTGGAACGGGAGTGGTGATGAGTTATCCATATACTGATTGCTCTCCAACATCACCCGCAGGCTGTAGTACAGAAGTTGAGGCTGGAGAACCCACCCAGCTATGTGGCTGTGAGGAGGTGTTAACTGTTAACATGGCTTGGTGTCTTCATCCATGAAGAAGCTGTGCCAGCAGCCACTGACAGAATGCTGGGAAGACAAGACATCTCTGGCTCACTGGCAGCAGGTGTCATTGCTGTTGGTCACAATTCCTAAAGCGGTGCTGAAGGGGGTGACTACTGCTACAGTAAAATGGGACTTTACAGCATTCCACTGTGGTGCTCAGCATCAGGTCCAGCTTTGGAGCCTGAGCTCACATCTCTGCGACTCTCATGAATCCACTGGTCTCAAGTGTTCCCTAACCTGAGAGAGTTCCTGAGCTGCGAGGCTATCAGCACTGTTGGGCGGTGCTGATCAATGCAGCAGCACCCAGGGGCACCGAGGTTACTTTAGGGCAATCTTCGGAGGACATAGCTTGGGTAGGCAGCCCTCTTTAGTACTCTTCTGGCATTTGCCAAGGTGAGGGGGCACTTATCTGTCACCTTCTTCAGACTTCGTCTGAGCTCCTTCAGATCCCAGACTGGTGCTGAATGCTAGGCAAAGTCCTGTGTGCTGGGTACTTAGAGTTGCTTCCACAGACCCAGACAAAAGGGGACTACACAAAACAAGTTCTTAGATTTCCTGTATGCACAGAGAAGAGGGTGAGGTAATCCATTTTTTCTTTCTTTTTATAAAAATTAAGTTTACTTATTTATTTATTCATTTTACATCCTGATCATAGGCCCCTCCCTCTCCTCCTGCAAGTCCTGCCCCCCACCCTCTTCCCCTTCTCCCCAGAAAAGGGGAGTCCCCTCCCTCGTACCATCTCACCCAAGCACATAGAGTCACATCAGGATTGAGCACATCCTCTTCCACTGAGGCACGGCAGCCCCATTAGGGGGAAGTGACCAAAAGCAGGCATGAGAGTCCATGTCAGAGACAGCCCCTGCTCTACTTGCTAGGTGACCCACATGATGACCAAGCCTACCTATCTGTTACATATGTGTAGGGGGCCTAGGTCCAGTTCATGCATGCTCTTTGGTTGGTGCTTCAGTATCCGTGAGCTCCTATGGGCCTAGGTTAGTTGTCTCTGTTAATCTTCTTGTGGAGTTTTTGTCCCCTCTAGGTCATTCTATCCTTCCCTTCATTCTCCCACCAGGCCCCTTACACTCTGGCTGATGCTTGGCAGTGAGTCTCAGCCTCTGTTTGGATCCTCTGCTGCATGGAGGTTCTCAGAGGACAGTTATGCTATGCTCGTCTCTGGAAGCATGGCAGTATCATTAACAGTGAGAGGGGTTGACTCTCTCCTCTGGGTAGGTCTCAGGTTGGGTCTGTCATTGGTTGGACATTCCCTCGATTTCTGGTATATCTTTACCCCTACACTTAATATATACAGGGTAAATCTTGGGATGAAGGGTTTGTGGATGGGTTGGTGATCCCCTCCTTCCCTTAGAAGTCCTACTTAGCTAGAAGGAAGCCTCTTCAGTTTCCATATCCCTTCCTGCTAAGAGTCTCAGTTAGTCACCCCCATGTCCTCCCAGGGACCTACCCTGTTGCTAGTCTCCTGCTTGTCTCAGAGACACTCCCTCCTCAGTTTCCTTTCAGCCCTCTCACCTCTGGGGTGCCCTCACCCCCTCACCCCCTCGCACTCTCCCCACAACTTATTCTCCTCTCCTTTCCCTACTTTCTGCTTCTCCTACCCAATTCCCTCTCTTCATCCACTTTTGATGTCCTTTTCTTTTTTTTTATTTTGCTTTTTAAAAAAAAAGATTTATTTACTAATTCAAGTTACATCTTGGTCTCAACACCCTCCCTCCTTCCCTCCTGGTCCCACCCTCCCACCTTCTACTCCCTCTCTCATCTATCGTCCTCCTCCTCCTCCACATATCAGCTCCCCTCAGTTCATCAGTCACACAAAGGCTAAAAGCTTCACATGGGCCAGATATGGCAGCTCAGCTAAGGTAAAGTGTCCCACTAACAGGCAACAGAGTCCATGATTGAGACCAGCCTCCTGCCCCTTGCTAAGGGATTTGCAGGACGACAAAGTTGCCTATCACCTCTATTTGCAACAAAGTTGCCTATCACCTCTATTTGCATAGGGAGGTCTAGGTCTAGTCTAAGCTTTTTTATTCTGTTTTTGGTTAGTAGTTCAGTCTCTGTAAGCCTCTAGGGGCCTAGATTGGTTGGTTCTATTGATCTTCAGGTGTTGATCTTGACTCCTCCCTTTCTCTCTATTCCTCCTCCCTCACCTATATAGGGCTCCCAGAGCTCCACCTAATGTTTGACCATGTGTCTCAGCCTTTGCTTTGTTCTGCAGCTGGGTGGAAATTCTCATAGGATAGTTAGGCTAGGTTCCTGTTCTTTTATGTCTGTGGGTTGCAGGATTGTTATCCTGCACTCTATGTCTAAAATCCAGTTATGAATGAATACATGCCATATGTGTTTTTCTGGGTCTGGGTTAGCTCACTCAGGATGAGCTTTTCTAATTCCATCCATTTGGTTGCAAATTGCATGAGTTCATTATTTCTGATAGCTGAGTAGTATTCCATTGTGTAAATGTACTACAGTTTTTTGTTTGTTTGTTTTTATCTAGTCTTCTGTTGAAGGGCATCTGGATTGTTTTCAGTTTCTAGCTATTATAAATAAAACTGTTATGAACAAAGTTAAGGAGATGTCCTTGCGGTTTGCTGAAGAATTTTTTGGATATATTCCCAGGAGTGGTATGGTTGGGTCTTGAGGTAGAACTATTCTCAGTTTTCTGAGATATCACTAGACTGATTTCCACAGTGGTTGTACAAGTTTGCAGTCCCACCAGCAATGGAGGAGTGTTCCTTTTTCACCACATCTTCACTGGCATGTGATATCACTTGAGTTTTTTTTATCTTAGCCATTCTGACTTGTGTGAGATGGAATCTCAGAGTCATCTTAAGTTGTATTTCCCTGGTGACTAAAGATGTTGAACATTTCTTCAAGTGTCTCTCTGCCTTTAGAAATTCCTCTTTTGTGAATTCTCAGTTTAGCTCTGAATCCCGGTTTTTGATTGGATAATTTGATTTCTTGATGTTTAATTGCTTGAGTTCTTTATAAATTTTGGATATTAGCCCTATGTCTCTTGTGGGGTTGCTAAAGATCTTTTCCCAATGTATAGGCTTCTGTTTTGTTCTAATGACAGTGTCCTTTGTCTTGCAGAAGCTTTTCAGTTTTATAAGGTTCCATTTATTTATTGTTGGTCTTAGAGCCTGAGCTATTGGTGTTCTGTTCAGGAAACAGACCAGTAGATCAATGGAACTGAATCAAAGACAAAGAAATAAACCCTCACATCTATGGTCACTTAATTTTTGACAAAGAAGCCAAAAACCATACAGTGGAAAAAGGACAGCATCTTCAACAACTGGTGCTGGTCTAACTGGATGCCAGCATGTAGAAGGATGCGAATAGACCCATATTTATCACCTAGCACAGAGCTTAAGTCTAAGTGGATCAAAGACCTAAACATAAATCCAGACACAGTAAATCTAATAGAAGAGAAAGTGGGGAAAAGCCCCAATGTCCCATTCTTTAGCCATGTGAAGCAGGGATGGATGTTTGTTGCATGAAGGACCCTGGAATCTCAAGGACCCTTGCATGTCAAAGGCAGGTCTTGATTTTGTTGGCACATATCTCAGCTTCAATTTCTGCTCCCCTACCCTGGGTCTGCCCCCAGGCTGGGCACTGCCAACCCATAGCCAATGCTGCTGCTTGACAGCTGGGAATCACTTTTCCCCTGAAGGACATGTCTCATGCTTAGCCGTTTGTAGGCAACTGTTCACACAGCCTGACTGCTGTGTGAACTTAGGCTGCTTCCTGCTTTGTTTTGGGTTCTGTGGTCTCTTTGAGCAGAGCTATCCCTCAGGCTTTGCAGCCTGGAAACTCTATGGCACAAGGTCATAGACGCCGGAGAAGGTGGAAGGGTCTGGTTATTTCTCAAGTGACCCCTGGCTCAGGTGCTAGCCAGGTGTCTAACACTCTGGTAGCCAGATAACCAAGGTTGGAAGGTCACAAGTTAATCAATGACTCAGAACACTGCCAAACACCCCAGTTTTCATGCCCACTGGTTACCCCCACAGGGATAATAAAAATCACACAACCAAAGCAAGTCTCAGGGGAGCCTTTTCTGAACTGGACTGACCTCAATTAGCTAAGTGACTTTGGGCACTTTCCTGTCCCCGTGACTTAGCTGGCTCCCGCTTAGCTGAGTTCAAAGGGACAAATGTAAGGGGGAGGGAAGGGTGTCACAGGGCTCTGCTCCTTGGTGGACTTGAAGTCTGGATGGGTGGTCCAGGTCTAGGCTTCCTCATGGCCTCTGACCTTCCCACCTGTTGTTTTTGAGCCTACAGCCATACAGCTCTGATCCTGGAAATCCGACCGATCACATCTCCTCCTGGAACCTAGATGCCATCAGGGCAGAGAGCCTTTGGTCCTTTCTGGTTTTCTGGCTCTGGTCTCTGACCAGAGGTAACTTTCAATTTTTTTCATTGTGCCTTGGGCAGCTACAGGGCACAGAGCTGTGGATGCCTGAAGTCCCTCCATTCCACCTAGTTGTGTGCTTCCTCAGGGTAGGGGTATATGGGGCAGGGCTCCAGTTGCTAGCCAGGAGGCAGGCTTCAGGGGAAACAGACAGAATGGAGTGTTCTAGGAAGACCCCCAACCCCAAAAGACCTTCATGAACCTGTGGTCATGTGGTAATCTGATTCCAGAAAAGCTGGACCTGCCTCAGCAAGGAGGATGGGCTCATCATGCTATGCTACATGCAGATGCAAGAGTGCCCAGAAGTGCCTCTGTGGAGAGTGAGGGTCGAGGTCTAGCACTGGCCTGGTCCTCATTGGGTGAGTGCCTAGTCATTAGGTTCAGGTGGAGATTGCATCCCACACCATAGCCTCTGTTGCCCTTCCTAGCAGCTTCCGTGCACATCTGCTCTCATTTTGTTTCTTCTCCTGAGCTGACCGGTCTGCTGAGGCTTCCCTAAGACCTGGAGAGTGGAGAGTCAGAATATATCTGCTTCCCTAGCAGCCCTCATGAACCTGTGAACCAACTTGAGACAACGACTTCCATTCTCTCTGTCAGGTCTCCCATCCTCCCAACCCCTGGGTGAGTGGCAGAGTGTTAGCTGTGATAAAGTGAGAAAAACAAACCTTAGGGGGCATGCTTAATGCAGACTGCCTTTCTCTTTCTTCTTATTGGGACAGGATGAGAAGCAGCCAAGGAGAGCTGGGCAGAAAGCCTCAATGCCACTCGGCTGTATCTGGCATAGTGTCCTTCTCTGTTCTGCTTCTTTAAGAGAAACCAGAGACCTGCATTTATTGGCTGCTGTGGCCCTGCTGCATGTGTGGCTTCAGTGTTTACAGGCCTGGAGAGGTTGTGCAGAGGTGGCGCGTTGGAGTATGGGTAGAGAATACTGCCATTCATGGTGGAAGCTCAGTAGGACTTGGTGTGTAGCCAGGGGACTAGGAGGCTTGTGCTTATAAAAGCCCACCCAGCCCCAGGATGGAGGTCCTTTTATACTGGTTATAGGTAGAGAAGGGAATGAGAGAAGCCCTGTGTCTTCCATGTGTCTTGGCCCTGGAACTAGGGATGGCAGGCAGGTAGGCAAAAGCAGTTAGCTTGTTGTTCCCTTTGAGTGTATGACCCCAGGGAGTGGAGCATGGTTTGTCCTCAGAGCCTAGAGCAGACTAAGATACCAAACCCAAACCAGGTTGCAACCTGAGCCTTGTTCATGGGGAAGGGGTGTGGGGGTGTGGAGGTTACTCAGGGATGCATGGAGGTGTCCAGTGGTTGTTGTGCCATGGCCAAAGCCCCTCAGTTCCAAGTCTCCATTGCTTGTCTGGTTTGAAATGATAACTCTAGTCCTAGGGTGTAATGGGAGTTCAGTCCATGAAAAGCACTGGGCTTCATACATGAGGACAGTAGTACTTCATGTGTTCTCCAGCCCCACTATTACTAGTTGCTACACATGCAGACTAGCACTGCTTTGCCAGCTGTGGAGCTATGTGGGTTGCACCAGGGGCTGAACACCAGGAAGACCTCCTTTTAAGTCTTCTTGTTCTTTCTAACATGGGGTCAGTGCTCCATTCTGTCCCTCAAGGCTGGAGGATGTGACACACAGATATCATCAGCAGGAGCCAAGTTACCTGTGTCTATAAACCACAAGAAGCTGATTTTCAACATTAACCTTTAATTGTGAGAATATTCAAGTATATGTAAAAATAGGATAGTGATGGCCTCTTGTCCCTATTACTTCCTTTCAATAATCATTGACAGTCTCTCTCTCTGTCTCTCGTGCTCTCTCGCTCTCTGTATGTGTGTGTGTGTGCATTATGTGTGTATGCATTCAAGAGGGGGCTGATGTTTGGTGTTGTGTGTCTTCCTCAATTGCTTTTCACATTATGTTTTGAGAAGTCTCTCGCTGAACCTGGATCTCACCAGTTCAGCAAGACAGGCAGTCAGCTAGTCCCAAAAATCTTCTGCCTCTGCCTCTCCCCTACCCATTCTGCCATTGCTGCCCTGTCCTGGCTTTTACATGGGTGGCAGAGATCCCAGCTCAAGTCTTCAGGCCTGTGTGACATCCACTTAACTCGTGGGTCTAACTCCCCTCTCTTACTGTTTTGATCCATCCCTTCTGTCTTTCTTCTTCTCCTTCCTTCTCTTCTTCCTCTTTTTCTTCATCCTCCTCCTCCCTCTTTTTTGTCCTCTTCCTGTCTCTTTCTTTCTTCCCTTGCTCATGACTAGAGTAGCTAAAGCAAACTTCAGACATTGTATCATTCACCTATGACTACTTATGTACTGTTACTATTTAAAACATTAAATGAAATTAAAAACTATTGTCATACTTAGAAAGTAAGCAATATAGTTTTTGTGTTGTTGTTGTTTTTCGTTTTGAGACAGGGTTTCTCTGTGTAACTCTGGCTTTGCTGGAACTCACTTTGTAGACTAGGCTGGCCTTGAACTCACAGAGATCTGCTTGCCTCTGCTTCTGAAGCTGAGATTAAAATTGTTTGCCACCACTGCCCAGCTACCAATATAATTTTTAAGTCATCTAACAGCTAACTTTTGTTTGGTCTCATTCAATCTTCCCAATAACTCCTAGGAATTGTAAACATTGTTCCTGTCTTTTGACGAATGTCAGAGGAAGTGGGGCCTCAGTCATCTATATGCAGCCTCCTGCCCCAGCTTAAACAATAGCCATGTGACTCCTGCCTGCAAGCCTTCTTTATTTCTTTATACCTTTGACAAATGTTTATTCTGCAGCCCCTTGATTTTAGCCAAGTTAGAGGAACCTGGGATCCTTTCTTTACTCCCTTGGAGTTTACAACCAGACTACACCCTTACTCTTCAAAGCTTGGTCCAAGGCCCAGTGGCTTCAGCAAGGTCTGAGAGTTAGTTAGAAAGGCCCTGACCAGCCCTGCTGAATTGAAATCTGTATTTTAACAACATACAAGGGGTTCATTTGTATGTCCTTGGAAGGTCAGGAATGGCTGACTAGGGCCCTGTTCTCAGCCTTGGCCACACACTCAAATGCCCTGGGATGTTTTGAAAGAGTCCTATGCCCAGCCCACCCAGACAATGAAACCGGATCCCTGCCCAGTGTTTACAAGCTCTCTAGGTAAGGGGGATTGGGACCCAATGTGATTGTTTAAAGGGTAAAGGAACTAAATGCAATGAATTCTCTAGAAGCTACTATGAACACAGTAGGTGCTAAATTAATGCTGCCCATTTGTTTCTTTTTGCTGTCTAGCTAGGACCGCCCACAGAGTTGTGAGCTTGGGTGGTAGATTGCGTTTCCCTGGCCCGAAGGAATTCTTGGGCCACAAGAGCCTTTGAGTGGTATGTTGTTCTTTGCTGGGAAACCCTGGAATCATCAACTTGGGGCCTTTCTGTGGGAAGCCAGGCTGCAGAAAAACATGAGTGGGTCACCCTCCCCTGCTTGAAAATGACATGGGCTTGCTGAGCTGGAGAGTTGCAAATAGAAATGAATAAATAAGGCCTGGCTTGGGCATGTGTGCAAATAGACTTTTTCTTCCCAGCCAGATCCCTGAGCAGACGTTATCTCATCCAGCTCTCTCCGGACAGGTGACACAGCAGGGCAGGTGTCACCAGCCAAAGCATTTACGTAGAACTGTAGGCTGAGTCACCAGGCAAGTGAGACAAGGTTCGGACACTGAACTGTGGGGGCACAGCAACCTGGCCACTCTGATGGCCCGATGCCTTTAGGATTCAAAGGATCCCACAGTGGGAGGAGTGGGGTGAGGTCTCAGTCCCCAAAATTCTATAGGTCACCAGCGTGCACTGTGCCTTAGCTCATGGGGGAGGTAGCAGTCAGTCAGAAGTTGTCCTTTGAGAGTCCATAGTGGGCAGGTCCCTTGGGAAGCTAGTCATCCATGTGCTTTCTCTATGTGGCCTTCAGATCCAGGGAGACATCATGCATTATGCATTACTGTTGGGAGGATGAAGATGAAGGACTTTCCGGGGCCACAAGGGTTGGTGCATCATGAGCAAGGCCTGTGTTCTCCTTCAAATATATCCCGTGGGGTCCAAATGCTGCCTTGGATCTATCATACATATCTGGGGCTTTGACTATTCCCAGACGTAGGCTATCCTTAGGGTAGGGAGAAATTCATCCGGTCATAGGCTAAAAAGTGGGGACAGGGGCTTAGACATAGATGAACTCTGCTCCTACTTTTGGTGTTTGCTGGGGCTCTATGCAAGTTGTTTCACTCCCCTGCGTCTCTGATTTTCTCAGCCCCCCCCCCCCCCCCACCCACCACCCACTCCCACTTATACAGTGACCTCACAGTGTGACTCTGAGAAGCACAGATTATGAGCTACTGTCCTGGGGCTGTGGAGGAGCTGGTTTGGTCTGTAAAGTGCTTGCCATACAAGCCTGAGGACCTGAGTTCATTCCCTGACACCCACATAGAAAGCTGGGTGTGGTGTGTGTATTGTGATCCCAGTGCTGGAGAGGCATAGATCAAAGGATACCTGGGGCTTGCTAGCTCCCCAGTCTAGCCTAATTGGCAAGCCTAAGGGCCCACAGAGAGACACTGTCTCAAACTATAAAATTGGTGGCTCCTGAAGATTGGCATCAGAGGCTGACTCTGGCCTACACACTTGCACACACATGTACTTGTATGCTAACACGTGCACATCACACACACACACACACACACGCACGCACGCACACACACACATGCACACACGCACCCATGCACACATGCACACACCTGCTCAGATGCTGCATCTGCTATATAAGGGGTGGTCAGCAGCAGGCACATTGCACAGCAGCTCCCATTCCTCCCCATGGACCCCTCAGCAGACATAACCAATTGATCACAGCATTTCCTCTTATTCAGTGTAGACATCTCTCTTAAGACTTAGTTCAGGATGCTCTAGGTACCTGTTCCCATGGAGCAGAGGGCATGCCGACCCCTGTCCTCTCTATCTCTCTACCATCTGCTGAGAAGATGTTGCTACAGAGATGTATGTAGAGAATGAGTGAAGTCCTGAGTTAATGCACATTGTTTGACATGAGCCAGCCATGGCAAATTGGCAAAGCCTTCCCAATAGGATCAGGCTTGGAACTGGCGAAGTCTTTCTTTGGTCTGAGTCTGAATGTTGACAGTGTATGCAAAAATTAGCAACTGCAGCTTCCTCCTCTTGAATGTTTATATCTGGAAAATGCTCACCTACAGACACTGCCTCCTGAGATCATCTGAGCCCTCTAATCATTCTGCACATAATAAACATTCTGGGGCTCTGTGGCTATAGTAGTTGGTGCCACTCCACCAGAATGCACACATCCTACCTGAGCACAGCTTTTCCATATGTGTGTCTGTCCGTTCTTTATTCCCTTAGTGTCGCTGGGCACTGGAGGTGGAAGGCAGGTAATTCTAGGGAGGGCTGGAGCTTGGGCACAGTGAAATGGAAAATCAAAAGGGGAATGCAGAAGGAGGCTGGGACAGCGCAAGGAGGCCTTGGTACTGAAGGAAACTTGAGCAGTGTTGGAAGCACTTAAGATCTCCCGACCCGATTGAAGGTATGGTTTGCAAAAGACCAAAGGGATGAGCTGTCCTGGCCAGGGCAGGCTGGGCTTCAAGAACTTTCCTAAACTTATCATGTTCTGTGCACAGAGATTTGAGGTGTGTGCTACCACTGACTAAGGTTACATGTAAGGAGACAGACTGGGAAAGGTGAGGGTTAAGAATGTACAGAGTTGGTTTTGGCTTCCAACTCTACCAGATACTATGACTGGCCCTCTATGAGCCCCGGAGCCCTGTGAGCAGGGCTGACACAGCACAGGGTGATCTGACTGACCCTAGCATTCAGAGCAGGCAGCCAAGAGAGCCTGGTCAGTTTCAGGGAATAGAAAGGGGTGACTCTTGGTACTTCCAGGTCTGGCAGAAAACAGGGGCCCAGTGACACTTCAAAGTCCTTAACTTGCTAACAACTTTGGTGTAGCCAGTAGAATTCTCATGATTATCTTTGAATAATTGTCAGTGTTAAAACTTGGGAGTATGCAAAGACCTGTACATTTGGCTTCTCTTAGAAATTGTATGTGCTGTGGATACTGGGTTTATGGAGTCACAGGAGACAGTGGGGAGGAGCTGAGCATAATCTGGCTGGTTGGTTCTTTGGTTTTCCAGTTCCTGGAGCATTTGAATTTCAGGATCTCACAACAGATGATCGAATATACTGTGGGTGTCACTACCTGCTACCCCCTTTCTTGGTACAACCTCAGTTAACTTCTGAACTTTCATGGGCCTCAGTCTCCCCACCTATGGCTGAAACATTTAGAGTCACGAAGCCAGCGACTGAGAATGAGATCTCTGAAACTTTCAGCTGTATCCTCCCAGAGCCTATTGAAGACCCACACCTCTGGCTCTGCCTCATGTTCACTGAAGAAGAAGCAGGTCCTTCATGTGCCCTTGAGACTCTTGCACACTCAGCAAGATGTGAGCAGACTGATTTATAGACTCAGTTCTTGAGCCTAGAGTTTGACATTCAAGCTTAGCCTGATAGTCCCCGCCAAAGACAGTGAGAAAGAACTGCTGGCAAGGCCAGGGGGAGAAAGGCTTCTTTCAGGCATGAGTAGGGAATCTAGCCAGCTCATGTGGGCTCCTAAGTGCTCACAGGCACACACACACACACACACACACACACACACACACACACAC
>CAJQZJ010034481.1:228125-241525 GCA_907164525.1 Lophiomys imhausi | reverse complement strand
CACACACACACACACACACACACACACACACACACACACACGCACGCACACACGCACATGCACACACATACATACACAAATACACACATACACAAATACACACACAAACACACATACACACACGGGGGGGGGTTGAACAGAGACAGAGACAAGAAACAGAGAGAGAACAACTACATATGGCAGGGAGAAGGAAGGATAGACACCATGGTCAGAGTGGACCTTGGACACCGTACTTCTCCCTGTGTCTGGACTGGAGCATCCCCAAGTTTGGAGGTGTCATCTTCAGGCTCCATCACAGGCAGTGGGAGCCACAGTTAAATTTAAGTGTGCATCCACACTCCCCACAAGCACCGATATTTTCCATCCCTTTTATGGATTTCTGAGGAATGATAAAAAGCAGCTGTTTTGGCTTTGGAGCCCGCAAAAGAGGGAAAAGGTGGCCCAGCCTTCTCCAGGGAAATCAGAGCTTGCTTATTTGTTTTGCCTCCCAGACTTCTCTGCTGGCTCCAGGATATGTGTGTCCAGGCCTGCCCCTCTGCCCTTACTTCAGTATGCTTTGGGGAGATTTCTGTAGACTCCCAAGGACCTCCTGGCAACAGGACCTCAGTCAAAGTCTGTCCTTCCATTCCCTCTTCTGAAAAGAATGGTTCTTAGAGTCCCTGTGCCCCTGTAGGACCCACGGCATGGTTAAATGGTATGCTGTTGGCCCTGAGCTCACACAATGCCTGGTACAGCAATGTCATCTGACAGCCTTCTTGCCTGCCTTTCAGACTTTCTGTGGGGTAGGGCTTCCCTGTGAAGCAAATGGGCCTGGGTAGTGGTGCTAACCTGCTTTTGATGTTTCTATTCTCTTTACTATGGATGATCTTGGCTTTCATAGACCCTGGGTGCCCAGGTCTACAGGCCAATTGAGCCTCACAGCAACCATAAGACTGAGCTATAGTGCTGCTCCATGGGTGGAACACAGAAAACAGGAGGGTCTCATTCAAGAGCCCCCCCCCCCCATACATATGGAGTAGTGTAAAGGTTTGCAGGTGGGATATGGAAGCCTGGGCCAGAGGTACCCCAGCAATATTACCTTGTGCAGCAACCATGCTTTGGAAGGGTTGCAGCCATGGCTGGCAAAGGGCCCACTTGGCTTCAGTACCTACTTGTGTCTTATTTTCTGAGGTAGGTTTCATTTCACCATGGTCTTGTATGTGCCTGTGATCCTAACAGTGAGAATTTGGAGCAAGGGGAAATCATTAGATCCAAGCCAGCCTCGGCTATATAGTAAGACCCTGTCAAAAAAAATCCAAGAGGCTAAGTAGCAGGGCACTTGCCTGACACTCACAAGGTCGTGGGTTTGATCATGCCCCCACACACCTACAGGCACACTCTGAAGCATTAAGGATTCAGGTAGCAGAAAAGCATTCTTGAATATACACTGTATGTCCTTTTATACCCCCCACCCAGCAGCCTCAGTTCTCACTCTCAGCTCCCACAAAACCCACACAGGCAGAAGGACATGCTACTGTTCCTGCAGGAGCTCAGCCTACCCAGAAACCCTGCAGTGGGACAAGCAGGCAAGGCAATCTTCACCCCCAGACAATACCCTGTCTCTGACTGAAACTTGTCAGCATCAGCAGCCTAGGCTTGCAAGCTGCTTTGTAGCGTAACGACGTGGATGTGGTCCAGAGCTGTGAGGACATGCAGGAGTAGAACTATGTCCCTGGCCGGGCGGTGGTGGCGCACGCCTTTAATCCCAGCACTTGGGAGGCAGAGGCAGGCGGATCTTTCTGAGTTCGAGGCCAGCCTGGTCTACAAAGTGAGTCCAGGACAGCCAAGGATACACAGAGAAACCCTGTCTCGAAAAACAAAAAAAAAAAAAAACAAAAAAAAAAACAAAAAAAAAACAAAAAAAAAACAAAAAAAGAACTATGTCCCTGGAACTCCAGGAACCCATGAATTTGAGGGGTTCCCTTCTTGGGATTCTGCAGATACAGCAAAGTTAACGATCTTGAGATGAGATCATCCTGCATGCAGGGTGGGCCCCACCACCAATGACTGGCATCCTTATAAGGAGAGAGAGTTTTGAGAGACACAGACAGGGAAGCTCCATGAAGATGGAAGGTGAAGGAGGATGTGTTGACTCTCCTGAAATGCCAAGGGCTGCAGCAGCCACTAGAAGCCTGAAGAAGTGAGCCAGCCAAGGTTTTCTCCAGATCCTCTGATGGGAGCAGAGCCTGCATGGGCTCTCGGTGCTTTGATTTTGAACTTCTTGAACAAGGAGAGTTTAATTTTTGGTTTAAGGCCAGGCATTTTTGGTGATTTGTCTCACTGGCTCAAGAAAACTAGTGACGGCGCAAAGAATAAACAATTCTAAACAGACTGTCCTTGAGTTGGAGATGTTTCCAGTTTGTGTGGCATGTGATAAAACTTTTGATGGAGCCAGAGAGCCCCAGAGTGCCCAGGCTACAAAGGAGAGGGTGATGGTCCATGATCAAGTAATTCAGCTTCCTTATAGAAACCCATGGGCCTTGGAGCTGTCTTCACTCAAGAGCTGGGACTCTGCAGAGGGCAGGCCCAGTGCCCTGGGAAATATGAGTTGAATTACTCCTGTCTGCCTAAGAGGGAAGTCAGGGAGAAGATGCCCTCACCCAGAAATGCTAGGTCATTTACAGGGGTAAAGAGCATAGGAGGTGGGCCTGGGAGTTTTCTTGGAACACCCTGCAGGACTTCCTGGCACAGGAGCATGGGTTTGGCTTTGACAGGCTGGTGAGGGGAGACTCTACATGGTCATTGAGCAGGTATGATGAGCTTCTCTGAAGAATGGGATGTGGTCATAGCATGTGGGATACGGGAGAGCGGTATCAGGGAAGAGCAGTGGAGGAGGAGAGGGTGCCTGGGGTGATACTGTAGGGCTGAGCCCAAGGCAGAGAGGATGACTCCGCTGTACGACAAACTCCACAGTGGTTTGTGAGCAAATCAGTGGAGGGAGCAGACAGGAGTCTTACTCCTGCCCTGGAACCTAGAGAGAACTACTTGTGGTTTCACGGTACTATTTCTATGTGACAAGCTAAAAGTGAGGCTCAGCCTGCTAGGGCCCTACAGGTACATGGACGGCCATCCACAGACTAACAATGTGCTCATATACATATGTAGATAGATTCAGATAGCCATGTGTATACAATACCCATGTGCACAAACATGTACGTGCAGATAAGCGAATGGATAGCCACACATAAACCACACTCCTGTGTGCACATCCGCACAGACACATAAAAGGCTATGTATAGAACACATATGCTCTCATGCTTATCTTGCCAGACAGATGCATGGATAGACACACATAGATCACACCCATGTGCACATACATATACAAACTAAGGAATAGATGCCCATCCACAGGCTCAGACACTCACAGAGGTACATGCATTCATGTTACACGTGATTGCATGGTTTAGTGCACACAGGGGTGCCCAGCACATCAGTGTGCACACCCAGGCACCCAGAGACTCCTGCTTCCTAACCGTCTTCTCACTTCCTTCCACTTTCTCTTTCTCCTTTCCTCAGTCAACTCTGGTTCAAGTTGACTGGATTCCTTCCTAACAAGGAGGGTGGCATCTATCCTAGAAGTGGGGAGAAGGAGGAGAAGATAAAAGCAAATATCCAGAGACCTAAAGTGTCACAGACATGGCAACGTTCAATGGGCAATGCCCAGTGGCATGCAAGGATCGGTTCCTGGTGAGATTGATGCTCAGACACTTGGAGAGATGAAGAGAGCAGAGCCACATGGCACAGACAGACAGATACCCTGGAGCACACACACACAGATATACAGACACACACACGCACACACACATACACACAAACACACATACATACAGACATACACACAAACATATACACACATGCACACACGCACACACACACACAAACACATACACACACACGCACACTTACACACACAAACACATACACACATATACACATGCACACACACATACACACACACATGATCCATATTGGCATCCACATACAAGCACACACACAGTCATAGACATACAGAGATGTTCTCCCACACATCCTCACATACTCTAATACTCACAGACAGACAGACAGGCAGGCAGGCAGGCAGGCAGACAGACAGACGGATGGACAGACAGACAAGAGAAAATGGCGACATCAAGGAGATAGCCTGTAACAGCCACACAGCCACACAGCCACACAGCCAGGCAGATGCAGAGGTAGACTGAGAAGACAAAGGGGCTTTGAGCAGAGCCCGCCTGCCCCAGAACCCAGACATCACAGCTTTGCAGTCCCCTAGGAGCCCTCCGCAACGCCAGGAGAAATTCCTGGGATATTAGCTAAATTCAGACACAAACATTCCTGTCTTCCTTTCCAGATGTACTGCTCATGAAAGCCACACAGCCCTCAGGCTCCTGCCCAGCCCTCATCCTCGGCCCCCTCCCTGGGCTCCTAGGAATGCTGCCTAGTGACTTGGTTGGAGAGAGGGTGGGCAGAAGGGCACAAGAACTTTGTAAGGGTCACACTGGGGGTGGTGGTGGCTCAGAGCTGTGTAGTGGTTCTGGCAAGTGGGTGGGGGTCAGACCGAGTAGGGGCTTCTTGAGATAGTGTGGGGATGTGGCTGACGGCTGCACCGGCAGGGCTCTGGAGTGCTTTGAGAAGGCTGGGGTGCAGGCTAGAATCCCTGAGTTCAAACTCATGTCTAGGCCGGAAGGCTCAGCTCAACATGGAGTCTTTATAAAGCTTGGCTCTTGCTGCTTTCCCTGTGGACACACAAGCCACCTTTCAGAAATAGGGTGTGCCATGGCTCTGTATTGTCTTCTCTCTCTGCCTGGGACACCTGTCCCTTGACTCTGCAGTAACGATCCCTTTCTTATACAAGTGTCCTCACCCTTTCTTTGTGAAGTTTACAGTTGATTCTTCATATTACTGGTGACTATCCCAGTATCTCTCTTGCTCCTGGATAGACCAGAAGTTCCTTGGTGAAGGACAGCAATCTATTTATCAGAGTCAGAGGTCGTTTTCTGTCAAGTATTCAGCAACAGTGTGACCAGTTTGCACATACCACAATAAAGCCTGTCAGTGCTCAGTTTCTATATCTAGAAAATGGGTTGAAATTGAATTTTTCCCACAAGGGTCCTGTGATAAGACAGTGAGATTGCAGGAATCAAAGGGCTTTGGGGACCTCTTTTCTCCCTTCCTGTGAGAGCTGCATGGTATTCTTTTTTAGACTCTGGGGGAAGCTCAGGGACAACCCACACTTAGGCAGACAGGGATCTTTAATCATGTGGCTGGAAGCATTGGGTTGCCTGGAAGTGTGTTTTAGGAGGGCTGTGAAGTATCTTGAGACCTTGGGTACTTCAAATGAAGTGACTACAATTCTGCTTCTAGGGGCAACAATGCCTTGTCACCACACAGACCCCACTGAAGTAGCTTGTCATTCACTGCCAGTGTAAAGAGGTGTCCAGCAGGGTCTTTCTCAAAGGCACCATCAGTCCTGCTAGATAGTTGTCTTGAGATCCAAGTCATCAAAACATCATTGCATGTTACCATGAGGCTGCTAGGAATGCAAGACACTGGTTCTGAGACACCCTGAGACAAGACAAGTTTCATATTTTCAATCTTTTGCAGCAACTTACGTCCCCAGAGAACCTCATCTACCTCAAAGGACAGTAGCCACCCCTGCACACTCTGTCTCCTGTGTGGTACGTTCTCACATTTTATGTTGATGAGTTTTCATTTCTCCCTTCACTCCCTGCCCCCCCCCCCCCCAGCCCACATTCTCTTACAAAGAAAGTAGCTCAGCTAGCTCCACGTAACATCCCTGGAATGAAATAGTAAATGGCATCTGTGGGGCTGATGATTCCCATGATGATGTGAAGTCCTGGGAATTTGTTGGTGACCATGTAGTGGGAGTTTGTAGCTGTGGCTAGATGTGCTGGGCCTGAGAGGTAGCCTTATCTGCCTTTTGCCTGGACAAGGCCTGCTTTACAAGAGGCAGCTCGTCTGCTGCAGATAGATGTCCTGTCGTAAAGTACTTAATATTCTGCTCCTGATTGCATTAGCAGACACGAGCAGCTGTTTATACTCAAACATTCTCCTGTTGATGCCTTTGGCAGGACCTACTGGGCAGTTACAGGTGTTTCCTGGTGGCCTCTTCAGAAAGCTGGGACTGCATGGCTGTTTCCGAGCCTTCAGTCTGCATGATGGGAAAGTGTTGCATCCCATCAGCAAACAGGGACCTGTGTGTGGCCTTCTGAGGGTTCAGGGTGACCAGCACTAAGTCATTTCTTTCCAGCTGCTGAGGAAGTCTTCCTGTTGGTGAAGTACTAGCCACCAACTCATTTGATCTCCTTAGCAGCTTCACGAGGAGGGGCTGTAAACATCATTCCCATGATGCATAGCAGGGAAGTAATGGTGGGAGATAGGACTGCATGCATTTATTTGCTCATTCACTCCTTTATCAACACTCCTGGTAGCGGTGGCATTGTGGAAGGTAGGGAGGGACATTGAGATGAGCAAGACCCAGTCGGTACATTGAGGGACTCGTGTCCTTCACAGGAGGGATGGGAAGGTGGTACAGACACACTTGGGGTGTCTGCCAACCAGGGAACGCTCCCTATGTGAAGGGCTGGTTCCAAGACTCAGTAGTCTCAGCTCTGGAGTTCATGAGAAGATTGCTTCTGTCTTGATCCTGAGGCTAGACATTTTCCATGTAAACTCTGTTTGAGCTACTTGTGTCTTCATGTCACCCCACCATTCTTCATCAAACCACTGTGTACCACAGATGTTCGAGCCAGCTCTGCTTATCATCCACGCAGCAACCATGCCTTATTTCCAGCTTCCTGCCACCCTACCTACCAGAGTCCCAGTGTTGTCTGGGTATTGGTCAGAAGTCTGCAGCATCAGGTGACCTCCAGCCTCAGTGTAAACCACCCAGGGAAATCTTGACATTTGACAGAGACCATTCTTTTTTTTTTAAATAATTTATTTTTTATTTTCTCAAGTTACATTTCAATCACAATCCCCTCCCTACTCCCCCCTCCAGTCCCACCCTTCCACCCTTCTCCCCCTCAACCCCCCATATTCTTCCCTTTTTTTTTAGATAAAGGTATTTCTTTTTCCCCCCAACAGCTCTCCCTTTCAGTCCAACAAATGGTTCTTTCTCTTATAACTATAAATACAATACAAAACAACAGAAATAAATAGGCCACAATTATGAGAGTTATATGGCTTAGCATACATTCCCAATGTCCAGTCCCTGATGTTAAGTGAATGGGATGCCTGGTGTTGCAGTAGTCACCATTTGACCATGCAGCAACAGACAAAGGTAACAAACCAACAAACCCAAAGACCGTCCACAGACAGAGACAGCAGAAATAGGTTGGTTCAGATTTGAGTGCCATGTGACCTCCCAGGACCACACTGGGATTCTAATGATGCAGGAAAGGCATGCTGTCCTGTTTCTGCCACTGGTCTCCATGCTTAGCCTCTTGTACTGGACACATTATGATGGACAGTCGGTATGTCTCCTTCCTGGCCTTGCCTGCAGTACCCTGTCCTCTGGTCTTGCTAGGCAAACCGCAGCTCCTGAAGATTGAGCACCATAGCACCCCAACACACTTTACTTTTGCAGTCCTCAGTACAGGGCCATCTCTTTGCATCCCTTCCGATCTGTGGGAGCCCAGGTCGGGTGCAGTAGTTCAGGTGCCTGTTGGAGGAATTGGGCTTCTGGTACAGCAAATGCAGGAGCAATCCAAGGCAGTGTGAGTAAAGCCTGCTGTGTGCTCACTGGGCCCTTGCTGACCCGTGAACTTGTGAATTGTGATGGAGTGTCCTGACATTTGTTGTTGAGAAAACAGAAGTCGGAGAGGTGGGGACAGTAGAGGGAATTCCACAGGCCTGTACAACTTCTTTCAGCAGTGGCCCAGGCTGGCTAGGTTGGCACCGTTGCAGGGTGGTAGGTAGCAAGAGAGGTGCTCAGTCCTGGGCAGTGAACAGACCTTGGTTGTCCTGGCATGGCCACCCTGGGATGGGTTCAGAGACCATTTTCTCCATGCAGCTGGGGCTGAGGCCCATCAAAAAAAAAAAAAAAAAAAAAAAAAAGAGTATGATCCAAGCAGAGCTCTGTCATAGAATGAAGTCATGAGGAAAAACATTCAGGCAGAACAAGACTGTCTTTCTGCAAAGGACCCTCTGGCTGCCAGCAGCTCTGGATCACTCTGCTTCTCACCCCTCCCTACCTGCCCACATAAGCTCCTCAGGGCTGCTTACATCACCCAGCAGAAAGAAGGGTTACAGAGACCCATCCACAAGACGCCAGCGATCTGATACCCCATTTCCTTGTATAACTGAGTATTTTACCTATCTACCAGACTGGGCATCAGCCTTCTACAGCTTGTGTGCCTAGAGACAACTTGGTAAGTGAGCCCACATGCTTAGGGGACTGAAAAAAACAAACACTCAAGGGATGCACACGTTCATGCAGTCAACTGGCATTTAGTTTGCTTCCCTCTTCTGTGGTGGCCTTGGGTTATGCTCACAGATAGAGGAGATGGTGGTGTGTGTGCAGGGTTGGGGGTGGGGTTGGAGGTTCTTTACGAGGCAACAGGGTGCCAAGGGTAGGATCATCTAAGGGAGAGTTATGGAGGACATTGCTTCTGGCTCTTGTTCCTGAAAGCTGTTCCTTGTCAACATCATGGACTCCACTCTTGGAAACATGGCGGCAATTCAGCTCTTAAGGCCTATGCTGACGTTTTGGCCTTGGCTTACATCTGCTTGGGATACAGGTAGCCCCAGTGACATAGGATGCCTGCTGCACAGAGTGTGGACAAAGTTGTGTGGAGCAGACAAGGAAAACACTGGGATGCTGGCTAAGGAGCTAACCTTGAAGAGTGACCACAGAAGGCTGCTCAGGAGGTGGAAGAACAGATCTGGGGTTCGAGGAACATCTTTTGAGGGTACAGAACAGATGCAGGGGTGTCCACCCCTTTGACATTGCAGCATAACCTTGCCACACTACCATGCATGTTGAGTTTACCCCCTTCAAAATCATAAAAGTAAACAACAACAACAACCCTCTCAAAAGCCTTTAAGTACGTTTATTATGTTCTTTTGGTTGTATTCATAGTTACCTTGGCTGAATGTGACTCAAGGTCTATGGGTTAGTTAGCCATGCTGGCAAGTGGCAGTTAGTGGGAGGAGCTGATGCAGGGTGCAGGGTACTAGCTAGGTAAGGGAGATTTCCCTCTGGAGAGGATGACGAGGTTTTTAGGTCTTGCTCTGGTGGAGATGAGGTGGAACGGCCCATGAAAGCATCCCAGTTTCTTTCAATTGTCCAACATGGCTGTCTGAGCACATGCTACAAACCTGGGGACAAACATCATAGAAAATGGGTCCTCAGCTTCTATTTGGGACTAGAGACTAGAGCCCTGCACAACAAAGACCTCCCAGGAGACCCTGAATGCTTCAGGGGCAGGGAGGAGTGGAACAGGGGGCCCTGATGGCCTCAGGAAGTAAGCTGGGTGAGGAGAAGTGGGATCTGTTGATGTTTAGGGCACTGAGGTAATTAGCTAAGTTTCATCTTAGAATGCAGTATCAAAAGAACTCAAAATAACAGTGGCATAAAGAGACAAGTCCAGGCATAGAGTCCAAGGCTGGGATCATAGCCCCTTGAATGTCAGAGACCAGACCTCTTTCTTGTTGCTCTGCCTTCCTGATAACCAGCTGTGATTGCTCGGCCCGGAATGACTGCTCCAACGTGAGCCTGTGATCCTCATTCTCTAGGATGCACCTCACTTAAAGGACTGAGAGAAAAGCACAAATGGCAACATGTTTATTCATTTCAAAGTTTACCCTTCAGATTCCTCACATCTTGGTTAACATCTTAGTGCAAAGGATAGAGGCAACACAACCTTTAGCTGAAAGGGAGGCTGGAAACTGCAGGCTTGCCCCATACCGGCTACACGATCCTCCATTGTGGAAGAGAGGAGAAAGGATCTGAATAGGGCTTTTTTGAGGTCAATAGCTCTCACTTGCAAAACACACTCTCCAAACAGCCATACTTATTTTTAATCAATGTGAAATATGATCCACCTTCTGTCAACCATACACCGGGCCCCAGGGTGTGATGCCCCTGTTTGGACTGGGTTTTTCCCACTGTGGAGGGAGATACTGGAAACGTCTCAGAATGATCTCTAAGGGGCCAGCTGAGAGTCTGGGGGATGTCAATCCCCTTAATGTATAGCTTCATGAGATTTATGAGGAAGTCTGTCACACTGACAAAAAAAAAGAAAAAAATGGAGAAACAGCTTCTTGGCCCTCAGTACCCTTGTTCAAGCATTCCTAGTACAGCTTTGCAGTGTGCACTTAGATTGAGAATTGAGAGAGACTACGGTGCTCACAGGGTTGTGGGAATGTCTGCTATCACTGGCATTCTCTTTGCTCCCGGCCCTGGCTGGGTGTAGCGTTGGCAGCTGGGTGTGCTTGCCTGGCACACTCTACCCAGTGTCTCCCCTGCAGTCCTCAAAGCTCCCAGCCACAGGCCAGCTAGGATTTCAGAGGCACAAGTGGGCTGCTGTGCTGGCCTGCCAGGTGAGCAGAACAGAGGCACATTAACCAGCGCTGCTCTGCGGATCAGTTTTCCTTTCCGGCGACAGCTCAGAACCAGAAAAAATCTGTCTCCCTCCAGAGCCAGGGGTGTGAGACTGTCGTGAATGAAGGTTTTTATCCTGCAACTTGTAGTCCTATCCTCCACGGCGCCTGATGCCCATGCCAGGGTTGGCATAGGAGGCCGGCAGGGGAGGAGGAGTGGGTGGCTGGGGGAAGAAAAAGGTTCAATGACTCCCCCACTGGCCACCCAGGCTGAAAGGAGGAGACAAACCTTGGGGTTGGAGGAGTGAGAGGAGGTGAACATTTGTGTTAACGGGGCCACTGTGGGTTCTCACGAGCAGCTGATCCGAGTTTCTTTGTGGCCCACTGATGGGCTAGACTCCTGGGACCACTGACCTTATCTGCAGATTGCTGGTGCAAAGCAGAGCTGGAAGGGTTTCTCTCAAGGAAGGGGAGAGGGAGAGTGGCTAGTCACCTCCATCTCAAAGTGCTACTGAGCATCTTGGAAGGAGGACCAGGAAACAAGGGGTAAGCAGAGAGAGGGCCCACTTGGGCCATCACTCAGAAGGTAAGTCAGGAAGGAACAAAGCTGGGACCAGAGCAGGCAGGAGCTGTAACGAGAGAGAGAGAGAGAGAGAGAGAGAGAGAGAGAGAGAGGGAAAAAGGGGGGGGATCAGGGCTGGGTGCAGGGGCAGCCTCTCTGCATGCCAGGAAGCTGGTCTCATGCCACATGGTGGTGACAGAACTGGCCTGCCATGTCCTTAATGCTGAAAGGCTATCTTGTTTCAACTTCTGTTCTACTTTCTGTCCCAGCATAGGCAAAGGACTTGGTGTATTACCACCTGTGGGTACAGTTATTGGGCCAAGAATGGAAACCAATGAATAACAGGTCATGTGGGGATTTCTGACTAACAGTTTAGAGCCCTTTTCACACTGTCTGCACATCCCAAGTCTAAAGCATGTGCTTGCCTCTTCTCTGGTCAAATTGCCAGAGACCTACAAGTTAAAGTGAGTCCTCCCCCTCCTCCTCCTCCCCCTCCTCCCCCTCCCCCTCCTCCTCCTCCTCCTCCTTCCTTTTTTTGACTTTTCAAGACAAGGTTTTTCTGTGTAGTCCCGGCTGTCCTGGAACTAGCTCTATAGACCAGGCTGGCCAAATGCTGGGTTTAAAGGTGTGTGCAGCCACTGCTCAGCTGAGTGAGATGCCATCACACGGAGAGTGGCTCAGAAACATTACCATTTACTACAAGCCTGCATGGTCTTAGGCCCTTGCTCTCTTCCTGTTCCTTGGAACCCTTATTTTGTCACCCTCTAGTCACCATGAACTTCTTAAAGCAGTCCGCTCACAAGTTCCAAGTTGGGAGCATTCCTAGAAGAGCTCTGAATCACCATGGGATGAAACAGGCCCAGAGATGCTGAGTGACCCATGCAGGGTCGCACAGCAGGGGTGTGTAGGAGTGCCTTTTAAATCCACTTACCTGACTCATGCCTGCCTGTTTCCTAGGGCAAGCCCACACTTTCTCTTGCAGAGGATGCTGTGAAGACTACTGAGGATGGCTTGAAACCCTTGGAGTGGTTATTGTGGTACACAGTAATCAGTCACTCCTGGTGAAGTCTCAGGGGACACACAGAGTCAGAGTCAGGCACAGAGTCTTCTCCACCAGTGGGGGGTTCTCCAGTGTCAGCCGGGGTGCTCCTCAACCTCAAGGAATATGAGGAAACATAGGAACTAGGTGGCACGGATATGAGATGTGATCCTCAAGTCCAGAGCAGGGTAAACCTCTGCCACACTCTTGGCAGGGTGGCTTGGGGCGAGGCCTTCTTAGACCCTCATGATTTTCATGTGGGAAAGGCATCTAGGTGTGCCACACCCTGTTAGAAGATTCTGAAAGTCAACTGTGCTGCACATGACCCACAGCCTCCTGGCTTTGTGTCCTTGCTCCCTCTTCTCAACATGACTGCCTTGCTCACATACCCAGAACCTGAAGAGAAGCCAGGATTGCCTTGTTGCCCTGGGTTATACAGTGACCTTCTGCTCCCAGCTTCACCAGGAAGTGGAGAACTTAAAAGGCTCTGGACTGGCGTTTGCAGGAGCAACAGAGAGCTCCATGCCACCCGTGTGCAGGCTTCACACTTAGAGAACACTGTTGGAGGATGCGGAAAGGGAGCTGACTCATCAGTTCCTAAAGACACTAACCACTAGCATGGGGAGCCCTCCCCAGGACACTGCAGGGGTGGCTTGCTTTTTAAAGACTCCATCATTAGAACTTGAGTTCTGCCTGCTAGCTGGAGTTTGTCAATCCCTGGCCGTGGCCCCTCATAGGAACATTAGCTAATGTCATCACAAAGCAAGGGTGTGAAATATGAAACATAAAAAATGTGTGGTATGTATATGTGTAGTGTGTGGTTTGTGTGTATGGTGTGTGTATGCATGTATGTGTATATGCGTGGTGTGTGGTATATGTGTGTGAATGTGTGGTGTGTATATGTGTGGTATGTGTGATGTGTGTATGTGGTATGTGTGTGTTATGTGTATGTATGTATATGTGTGGTGTGTGTGTATGTATATATGTGTATATGTGTTGTATGTGTATGTGTGGTATGTATATGTGTGGTGTGTATATGTGGTATGTGTATGTATGTGTATATGTGTGGTGCATGTATGTATGTGTGGTATGTATATGTATGGTGTGTGTGGTGTGTGTATGTATGTGTGGTGTATGTATGGTATGCATATGTGTGGTGTGTGTGTGTATTTGTGGTGCGTTTGTATGTGTATATGT